>JAQZBX010107003.1:0-10723 GCA_029593785.1 Cabassous unicinctus
AATGTAATAACTTTAATATTTGAATAACATGTTTAATATTGACTGGTTTTCTTGAAAACAGCTTTCATATTTCTAGGAATTTAGGAAATTGTCAGTGATTTAAAAAAGAAGATAGAATTGATGAGATGAGAATTACAAAAAAACAGAAATTCTTGCCTTTGTATGAGTTGGTGAAGGTGAAAATTCTGGATATTCCAGGTCTTTAGAGAGGCCATAGGAACATGCATGCTAAGATAATTCAGCATACTTGTTACTCTCTAAATTTTGATCTATATATTCTTCACTTTCTCTCCTGCCTCCTCCATCTTTTAAAAATCTCCAATGAATATCCAATGTGAGCCCTTTTGATGATAATCATTAAATCAAAAACAATTTATTTGCCTTTAACTTCACATAAATCACTCTTTAAAAATTATTTCAACTCATTGCTCTAGAGATCATCAAATCCCATTACTAAATGTAGCCCCAACCTAATTTCTCCACCTCCTCTTTCATTTCTCCCTCTCTATGAACACTGCATTCCTGCCAACAGAATTATCCACTGCTCCTTGAACACATGCCCTTAATCCACCCAGAATGCCTTTCCTTTTCCTTCCATTTGACCTGCCAACACAATGCTTGGAATAAAAGAGGAACTTAATATTTGCTTGTTAAATAAATGGACTCAGTCAAGATCCAAGATCTAAGAGTCATTTACTCTGTGAAGAATTTCCTCATTTCCTAATTAGTCACATCTGTTTCTTCTCAGTAATGATTTTTATCTGTATATAGACTTCATAGCATATTACACTTTGGTGTTTTTACCTATAACATGTATCATTCCCCTTGTTGAACTGTAAGCATCCTGAGGGCAGAATCTCCTGTCCTTCTTAGCACCTAGCATAGGATCTTACATGTAATAAAGCACTCAATAAACCCTAATTGGAATAAAAATAAAATTATTTAGTTAAATTTTTAGTATTTATGCAATCATTCAGAAATCATAGTATAACAAGTACTAGATTATTTAGTTGCTAGTTGATCGTTATTGTTTCTTTGAATTGTTTCTTTCTTGGCCACTAACAAAATCTAGAAGTAAGACTAAATGAACAAATGTGGAAGAATGAGACACTTTAAGAAGAACATAAAAGAGAGAATTTAAATGAATGATCATATTTCCTGAATTATAACTATGCAATATCCTCACATAAGGGACACATTTAAGTTGTATGTTCAACTGTAACTTCAAAATAGTGTTCTAAAATTGTTTGATTTCTAAATTCAAAGAAGAAATTCTTCTAGTCCCATCTTGTAATAGCAATTTGGGAAAATACACTTTTGTCAAGAATATACATGATGTTGAGAATAGAATCTGTTAGTTGGGGTAAAATATGATCTATCATTATATTTACACATTCAAAATGTACTAAGATATCTCTTTTAAACATTGCTTCTAACAAGATCCGAATTACAGTGGAATTTTAAAGTGGGAATAGACACAAAAATGTGATTTTTCACGTGTTTCTGTGGAAGAAAGACAGACTCCATACTGAAACAAATATATTCTTTACAAAATGCAAATATTATGAACACACACACACACATACACTTATAAACCACCCCTATTGGACCATCTGTTTTAAACCTCTCCACTTCCTCTCATTGACTATAAGAGAAAGACGAAGCCCTTACCATGGCCTAGCAGTTCCAACATTAGAGGCTTTGTGCCAAACTCTTGAATTGTACACTAGATAGTCTTCATCTCTCTCAAGCCCCATAACCATCTTTCATTCCCTCAAAGTTACAAGAGACCTCTCTATAGAGCCTTTGCAAATGCAAGTCTGCAAGACATTTGCAAATGGAATGCTTTACCTTTGTCCCTTTGTCTAGAATCCACTCTCTACCCTTCTATCTCTTTCTATCTCCTTTAGTTTCCTTGGTTAAACTTTCTTGAGCCTTGTTCAGGGTTTTCTGTCAAATATTCTTATGAAACTAACTACTCTTCCTTCAAAGCATATCTAACATTTGTACTTACATATGTCAATGATTATTTGGTTAATATTTGTGTACCTACCAAAGAATAAAAGCCAGAAGAATAAGAGCAATATATTTCATTTATAGCTGATTTTCTATATACAGGGTGTTGTATAATGCCTGGCACATGCTAGGCTGTCAATAAGTAACTGTTAAATGAGTAAACTGTGAATGAATGAAGAGATATTATGTGGGTAAAACTAGGCAGAGACAATAATCTAAATCAATAGTAACTTTCATATTTGTATCATGGTTATATCACCTTACTATTGCCATACTTTGTATAGCTGGTGAAGTTTCTAAACTCCATGGATTTCTCTGTAGAAAATTCAATGCCTATTGATGTTGAAGAATAGGGGTATATTTTTTACATGAGGATGTGGTTAACTTCAGTTTTTATTACCCTTTCCTTGAATTTCCTCTAAATGATTCAATACTTTTGAGTGAGTATTTTAACTTACTTACTAGAAGACTAGAGGGAAAATAATGCAGCTCCACCTAAAGGGGAAACATTTCAAATTTCCTGTTTTTAAAGACCAAAGCATGAAATAAAACTATGAGACAGGTATCAAATAGAAAAGTGTATCATAATAGCCAAAAAATCCAATATCACTTCATTCAATATTAAACTGTAGTGTTTCTCCCATTATGCTGAGGTTTAAGAATATAACATAATGTATTAAACCTGCTCTATGGGTATTCTTGGCAGAGGCTGATATAAAACAGACAGTAAAAGCATTTTCAGAATTGCAATGATGTTTGTTAAGCATTCTTAGGCCTATCACAGAGTATTTTCCTTTTCTAAATCACACAGTGAAGTTGGCTATATCAGTACATTTAAAATGAGAAAGAAATAGATATTGGTTTGCCACAGCTGCTATCATCATCCTGATATATCAACTTTGGGTACATCATCAGTAGACTAGATAAATGAGAAAAATAATGGAAGTATGAATTCCTTAATGAATGTGTAAAGAATAAATAGATTAGCTAAAAATAACAAACACAGATCATATAAATTCATATTAAGGTAAATCTTTAATTTAACCTTAAATTCATATTATATTTATATATAATTCATATTATATGTATATATAAAGGTATATATTGTTAGAAGACAGAAAACTTCTTGATCAATTTCTTTGTGCTATGCTGGCTGTTTCAGCCTTATGTTTCCTGCATTATTTTTAATGGAAAGCTTCAGAAAGCTTGGTGTTATACTTGAGTATTTTGAATTAGCAGCCTTTCATTCATTTGAAGAAGAAACTTCAGCAAAAGTCAAATCAAGCTGGAGCTACCACATTATCTGGAGGGTATAGAAAAGCTAAAACATATTTTTTTCTTGTAGACTTGCAAGATACCAGTTGCTAAATGAGGTGAAGTGCTGATGTCCTTTGAACTTGTTAGCATTTCCCAGGTGCTAAAATGACTAATTAGTTATGGCGTATGTCTAGGAATCAATAGATAATTTTTCTGTAAGAGACAACATTGGAAAGTTACAGCCCATTTAGTCTAAAGTGGAGTCATTAGTGATATAAAATAATTACATTGGTTGTTGTATAGCTCACCTGGGTTTAATCAATGTGATTATTCCTATTTTATACATTAATAAATAGGATTAGAATGGTTACATATTTTTCCAAAAATACATTGTTCAAGGTTGATTTAAGTGGACATAGTCACCTGACTACAAAAAGGCGGGGTCTTTTCACACCATTGCCACACATAGGAGACTCCATAGAATAAAGTAAAACCCTGCTACATTACTCAAATTAAAACATTCAATCACATACCGTGTGTCATCAAGGTTGATGAAGTGACCATTTTAAGTAGCTGAAGAAGTAGGGAGTCAACTACAGTTTGTGTTATATACAAATTTACATTATTGAGGAGGGTGATTTTAATAGGGTATTGTAATTTCAGTAGTTATAGATACATAAATTGGTCTTTGTAATACTCCTCTTTTCGAGGGCAAATTATGAAAACCATTCCATCTGGGACATTCACTCCTCTAATACATTATACATATTACACCATGTAAACCTCACAAAAACTTTATGGGGTTGATAGCATTATCTCCATTTTACAAATGAAAAAACTAATGCTTGCAGTGTTTGAATAACTAGTTCAAAGTTTGCTACTAAGTGACAGAATGAAGTTTGGAACCTACACATATCCAACCTCAAAACCTGAATTTCTAACAACTACATACCCTGTTATTGTGCAGCTTAGTTTCCCTTCTCTCACCTTCCCCATCTCGTCCCCCTCCCCTCCCCCTTCCCCTTCCCCTCTCCTCCCCTCCCTTTCCATTTCCCAGCAGTAGGTTCTGTTAATACTCTATTCAACCGTTTCTGAGAATTTAGTCCATATCATTCATTTCACCAGCATTTCACTCAGAAAAATGTATCAGAATTGGAAAGACAAGACATCATAAATCCAGGTGATTATAGGACGGAAAATTCAATCATTCTGACAAAAATATCAAGCTGCATTTTAATCAAAATATAATAGATAAGAAGGTTTTAACTCTAATGTTTTCCTAATTTCAACATGCAAGTTTGTAAACAAAGATCTAAAAATGGCATAGATCTAAAATATGCAATATAACCCAATATGGTGTATCAAAACTCATGGTTTCCATACAAATCCAATATGGTTTATCACCATCAATTCTAAGTATATGAAAATGGAAAGGTAAGCTTTTAAAAATATATTAAAAATATCATCTAGGTGATTTTTAATTACCTCTCCACTGAGAATATTTGCCTTATATTATTAATGTTGGAAAAGTTCAACTGTGTTGCTCAATCAGTTATTGCACTATATTTTAAAAAATAGTTTTGGGCAGTTTTTAAACTAATTAATGTCCCAAATAACTTAAATTGCTTAGAAATACATTCCTTTTTCTTTCACAAATATTATAATCCTCAAGTTCTCCCTACACTTTCTTGTCACTCCTGCAAGTTGATTGATGTAGTAGAAATGATGTGTCTATCTGATCCATGGCTTAACATTTGAGAAAGGCTTCACACTAATAGACAAGTTATAGGGATTCTACCTATCATGGCACCTGACGTTAGCTCTAGCATCTGTCTTACAAACATTCTTCCATCTCATGCTTTTAACAATTGTCAATTAGTTCATCATATGTTGGAAGAAAAGTGATTGCAGTGCAGAAAATTGGTTCACACAATTACTTATAAATTAGGAATTTTTAAAAAAAGTAATCTTTGAGGAAAGAGTAGTCTTTGAATTTGTGTGAGTGTGTATATGTATCAATAGATATTGGGGGAAAAAATCTGATTATCTCTTGAAAGACATGTGATCCCTTTTCACTTGTTTGTTTTTCTACCTTCCTACCACCACTAGTTTATAAGTTCTCTGAAATAAGGCGCCAAGACTTTGACAGCTGGAGTTTTGTGAATCCCAGAAAAATATTATGTTCTTAAATTAATCTATTTCCGTGGGTATGGGGCCTTTTGATTGCATTATATTCAGTTAAGGGCCCTTTGATTACATTACTTGAAAAGATTGGTTTAGGGCTTTTGATTCGACTATGTCAGTAAGGCACCAGCCAGCTTGGGTCTCTGCCCTCTTGCTGATGTACTAATGCTCTGAAATGTAAATGGAGACACAGAGAGAGACACAGGAAGAGAAAGGTACCCATCATTTTTTACCCTATTATGTTAGAGAGGACTCAAGGATCCCTAGAAGCCAAAGCTTAAGCATGAAGTCCCCAAGAGGCTGGATCCATGGCAGCATCTCAAGAGGCAGATCCCTGCCATATGTGTGATTGCAACATGGAAGGATGTTGCAATCCTTGGAAAGATGGCAGGAATAATTTGGTGAGAAAGCATCTCCGATGGTGCATCACTTTGGACATTTCAGAATTATAAGCTTTTTACCCTAAATAAAATCTCCATTAAAAAAGCCAACCCATTTCTTGTACTTTACATTGATACCCCTGTGGCAAAATAAGACGAAGGCTAATTTACTTTTGCTATTATTTTTTTTAATGAATTAATTTTTTGTTTTTAAAGAAGCTTCAGATTACATACATGTTACATAAAAATATGTAAGGGATTGCCATAAGTCCCCCTCCTTTTCCATCCCACACTTTCTCACGTCAACAACACCCCTCATTAGTGTGATACATTCATTATAATTGATGAACACATATTGAAGCACTGCTACTAACCATGGATTACAGTTTACACTATAGTTACACTCTGTCCCACACAATTTTGTACAATTTTGTAGGTTACAACAAAATATGCAATAGCCTGTATCCCTCACTGCAATGTCATCTCAGAGCTGTGCACATTTTGTGTCTATGAAAGATCTTAAGTACATATTGGTTGAATGAAAGTGTGAAGCAAGTTCACTAGAATTAGTGTTATTTTGAAATAGAAGTTTCCTTATTTCATCCAGCCAAGGTAAAGGAAAAGGTTTTATTTAGATTGCCCATTGTAATAAATATGTTCCAGCTGCTGGAGGAGGGCCTTTGGAAACACTGTAAGACTATCTGTGCCTCCTGTAAAGGTTCTTCTCAAACCCTGAGTTTGCAACTCCAAAGGGCCAAAGTCTCAGTTCATGAGCAAGGAAATATAGGTCTATTAAGGTGAGTCATCCAAAGTCTCACAGCTAGTTAGGAATAGTCTTTTTACTGAAACTCATATCCCATCATTTCCAAATAATATTATTTAATCTATAACAAAAACTGTTTTCCCTCAATTTATGTAACAAAACATACATAACAGTTTTATGATTTTAAGTGGTAAAAGATGATATTAGGCACAGTGGATAAAAAATTAATGTATTGCTAATATTCTCACTGTCCTGATTTTGTGATAATCAGGGTAGGCTAAACATTTGCTATATTAGAAACCATGCATGTATCCCCAGACCTAGCTTTTCTCCCTAGGCCTGGTTTTTAGAATGCTGGTGATAAACCAAGGCTGATTTATTATAAGACCGTTCTGTATGGGAAATGACTGTAACTCTAGGCATCTTTGGTCAACCTTAAGAGATATAACAGGGGGACAGATGTGGCTCAAATGGTTGGGTGTCTGTCTCCATATGGAGGGACCTGGGCTCAGTCCCCAGGACCTCCCGGTAAAAATAGAAAAAGGAAAAATATAGAAGGCGTGTGTGTTCACCAGGCCCTGTCCGCAGTTGTATCGTCAGGCCCTGCGAGCCATGCAGCAACATGATGACATAACAGGAGAGTGACACAAGGGAAAGCCAAGGCAAGACACACCGAAAAACCAGGAACTAAGGTGGTGCAGGCAGTGGGATGCCTCTCTCCCACATTGGAGGTTCTGAGGATCCAATCCCAGTGAAGACAGGAGGAGAAGGATGAGAAGAGAGGGCAGGAAACGGACACAGAGTCACCCAGCAAATGGACACAGAAACAGCAAAAACGGGGGTGGTGGTGGATAAAAATGCATAAAAGTAAATAAATAAATAAATCCTTAAAAAGATATATAGGGGAGGAAGATACAGACTATAGTTAGTAGTAATACTTTGATGATGCTCTTTCTTGATATGTTAACAGATGTTTCAAAGCAATGTGGGGTGTTTATGGGGGTGATGTGTGGGAGCCCTGTATGATGTTATGCATGTTTTTTTAGTAAGATCACGATGTTTACTGAACACTTATGGTTTATGTATGTTCATGTATGAATGATATACTTCAATGAATTGTTTAAAAAAAACTAACATAAAAATATTATTACTTTTTACTAGATAACTACTCTTCCACAGGATTAGATACATACAAGGGACTATGTTAAAATTACCTACAGATTAAAGATTTCTATTCCTTGATTTTAACTGCTTCTTTCCAGAACAATGGATCTCCAAATCAAAAAGGACTGCCTACAATCCCTATTCACAGAGATTTATCCACTTAACATTTAAAACTGCTCCCTTATTTCTTATTTATCAATCAAAGAGAACCTCCAAAAATAAGTTGATGAAATTTCCTGAAGTTGTGTGTGTGTGTATATATCATCATTGCGCCCATTTCGTTTGTGTATTTTTTTCAACAAAGGTTGTGATACCTACTTGGCAGCCCTGCAGGATGGTCAGCACAATGGTTTTGCTATCAGATTGACTGAGTTTGAATTCTGGCTTCACCATTTCCCAGATTGTCATTTTGAAGCCATTTATAAAATATTTCTATTGTATTAATTTATCCAGCATATACAAAGAAACCCTACATCTCAAAAATAAAAAGACAAACAATCTATTTTAAAAATGGGGAAGAGATTTGAATAGACACTTCTTCAAAGAAGAAATACAAATGGCTATAAAGCAAATGAAAAAATGCTCAACATCACTAGCTATTAAGGAAATCCAAATCAAAACCACAATGAGATATCATCTTACAGCCATTAGACTGGCAGCTATTAAAAAAACAGAAGACTACAAGTGTTGAAGAGGATGTGGAAAAATGGGACTCCTTATCCACCGCTGGTGGGAATGTAGCATGGTGCAGCCATTGTGGAGGACAGTTTGGCGGTTCCCCAGGAAGCTAACTATAGAACTGCCTTCTCATTCAGCAATCCCACTGCTGGGTATATACCTAGAAGAATTGAAATCAGGGACATGAAAAGATATATGCACACCAATGTTCATAGCGGCATTATTCACTATTGCCAGAAGTTGGAAGCAGCCAAAATGTCCATCAACAGATGAATGGATAAGCAAACTGTGGTATTTGCGTACAATGGAATATTAATCAGCTTTAAGTAGGAATGCAGTATTAACACACAGGATAACATAGATGGATCTTGAAGACCTTACATTGAGTGAAGTAAGCCAGGCAATGAAGGACAAATATTAGACGACCTCACAGATATGAATTAAGCAAATTGAGCAGACTCACAGAGCTAGAGTCTGGAAGATAAGTTTACAGGAGATAGAAAGGGAAAAGAGGGTGGTGAGCTGATGCCCATAAGGGCAAAATCTATGATGAGGTAGAAGGGCGTGGTTGGGCAGTAGATGGGTGTGACAATGGTGCATTGACATGATTGGATTTGGTGGTGCTGGTCTGTGAGGGGAGTAAGGTGGAGGAATTGGGTTGGACTATCCATGGGACTAGGGGGAGGGTCAGAGGAAGGAACAGATGAACTCTGGGGATTTGCAGGTCTGTGGTTAAACCTACAATGTTGGAAATGTTCTTTTGGCAAATATGGCAGGGGAGGGTTACTGGTATAGGCTGTTGGGTGTCTGTGGGGGTATACGGGATAGGGTGCACCTGGGGCAGGCTTCTATGGAATATCTAAGTGTTCATCTTGTCATAGTGTGTTATATCAGTGGGTGGAGGCTCACACAATAAACAAGAAAATATCAAACTCCCATCCTGGGGAGTCCTGCTATGTTCTCAGCTAGAGGGACAAGAATCCCTCGAGAACACAGGCAGCGCCTAATAACAGATAACAGACCAATATGTCAAGCCCTCAATATTATTGCAAGTAACTATGAATCTTATTCTTCAAAAATTGACTTTATCTTGATTGTAACTTTATGAGAGAATCTGAGTCAGAACCACATAGCTAAGCAGCTCTCAAATCTGACACACAAGAAACGTAAGATAGTAAATGTGTTAAAAGACTAACGTCTGTCATAATTTGTTGTACAGCAATAAATAGCTAACACAGAGAATTTAAATCATTTGCCTTTGTTTATAGTAACTGAATTGGAATGTAGATATATTTTCATCATCATCAAGAAAATAATTAAAAGGAAACTTCAAAAATATTTCCCATTATCTTTAGCATGTATTCCCAATCTTTTCTATTATTGTTGTTTGTTTTTGTTTTGTTAACTTATTTATTTTTCTCTTGAGAAAAAAATATTCATACATGTTCTGTTCTCATAGGCCTGGACCATATCAATAGTTTTGACAATTTGATTATAAGATATATACGATCTGGACCAAATAGTGGCTTATATAACCCAAACTCCTAACTGATGAAATGACATGAGCATTTTTCCCTTGTCTAAGGAGAGAGGCTATATTAAATGCATTAAATGGCAAAACTGCATTACCATCTGTCTTTCATCCTTCTATCCTGATTCATCTTTAAATCCTTCAAATCCCTCTTCCTTACTCTTCTTAGTCAATCTTTCCCAAAACCCCTTTTCCAGTAAAAAAAAAAGACATTTGTTTCTATCTTTTAAACTTCCATGTCCTGGTCCATGCTTCCCTTTTTGTCAGAAACATCCTTAGATCTTTAAAAAAAAAAAAAAAAGAACAAAATCCTAGTTATCTTCTAAGATTCAGTTCAAGTGCCCTTTCCATTATGAAGAATCCTTTTACCCTTCTAGGATACTTAATAATTTTGTTTTCCCATCAGAGCTTGTTTATATGACTCATCAAGCCACCCTATCTTGCAGTTATTTCTGTGTCTCCCTCCTGCATGAGCAATTAAATACTCATTCTTCACCTCTGAAAATGTCTACTCTGGCACAGAGCTTGGTTGAATAAATTCTCACCTGGGATCACTACACTATTTTGCCAATTAGCTTTAGGTCTGAAGGGAAGGCCCATTGTAGACACTGGCAATGAGCAAGCCTTAAATTATCATAAGAACATGGTAACAGACCATTCACACAAACCAAGAAAAATCTCAACCAGTTCCATGAGAACACAGTCATTCTCAGAGTATCATGACATGGGCGAAAACTGAGTCGGGCTTTT
>JAQZBX010107004.1:0-10695 GCA_029593785.1 Cabassous unicinctus
ATGCCTGTAATCTGATCTGTTAATCTGGGCATGATTGAATTATGATTAGGGCGTTGACTGGGCCATGTCAGTCAGTAGGGCGTTGAGCCCCACCCCCTGGTGGGTGGGGAATTGAATATAAAAGGCAAGGCAAAGAACAGAGTTGAAGCAGTCTTTTGAGAAGCAGTCTTTGAGAAGCAGCTTTGATGTTGGAAAGAAGACCCCAGGAGAAGAGAAGAGAGCCATTCGCCTGATCGCCTACAGCTGACCTTGTGGAGGAAACAAGAGCTAAGCCCGGAGAGAAATGCAGCCCCGGGAAGAGAGGAACCCAAGAAGTCTGAACCCTGGGCAAATGTCGGCAGCTGTCTTGCTCCAACACGTGACAATGGACTTTGGTGAGGGAAGAAACTTATGCTTTATGGCCTGGTAACTGTAGACTTCTACTCCAAATAAATACCCTTTATAAAGACCAACCCATTTTTGGTATTTCACATTAGCACCCCTTTGGCTGACTAATACAGATATACAATTAAACATCCTTAGTGCTCAAAATCAGTCCTTTGGCTAAAGTTTCTCAAATCATCTTCTGGCTGGATGAGGTTTGTCCTGTTATTGATCTTGCAGGAGGAAGTCAGAAATACAGTATCTTTAGGGTTCTTTCACGATTTCTGTTTTCTATAGTTTTTATACTTGCAAAATAGCTTGGCTGGATGCAAACTCCTTGACTTCTTTCCTTGAGTTATTGAAACTCAAATTATCCCACTATTGTATTTGTTTGTATATCTTTATCTAGAATTATAATTCCATCACATTTTCTTTTAATGCTATGTATCTTCATCTTTTTGCCTGGAAATTCTGAGGATATTTTTCTTTATCTTTAAAGAAACATGTTGGAGTTGAACACTGAACATCAATTTTTCTAGGCATATTGCAATTTCTTCCAATATGTAGTTTAAGAACAACTTTTATTTCTGGATTTTTAAAATTATACTTTAAAATATTTTTTAACTTTATATTTTCTTCATTAAAATTTTCTATTATGCCTGTTTTCTCTACCTTTCTTCTCTTCTATTACAATCAATTTCTCTTTGAGTATTTTTGTTTCTTTTATTGTTTTGATTTTGTTCCTTTAGCCATTATTATGTCTTTCTTAAATGTCCATTATTAACTTTGAAGTTTTACCTATTCCCTCAAGGATGCTATGTAATTTAATTTATAGTTTTAAGATTATTTAGTCTGTTTTTAAAATTTCTTTCCTGAGCTTGGTCAACTCTCATTTCACATGTTGACATGTTAATATTTATCCTAATATTGAAAATTTTTCTCATAGTGAATGAACTTATGTGTCCATTTATGTTCTGAATTTTGAAATTTCTAATTCAAGGATTTTTTTATGCAAGTGATTACTTAAGTTCTTAAAATTCAGTATGGGGTGCTTTATTTTTTATTTATTTTTTATATAATTGACTTTGTGACTTGTGGCAGTTCTATTAGAGAGAATTTTTATCAGCTGAGATGTTTGGATTCTCCTTTTTTCTTTTGATATTAGTTCTATATAGAAATATTCTGCCATTTTCTGTTGACATTTTAAAAAAATATTTCAGACCAGAAATACCTATTGTCTGTACATAAGGTGAGAATTTTAATTGGCTAATTATGTTTCTTTTTTCAGGGTTTCTGCCTTTATGTTATGTATTAAAATGCAGTTTATTTAATGTATGTTGCTTTTGGGGTAGAGAGATTTTGGTATATCTTCTGATTTTATCAGGCCTTTTATTTTTTCTTTCATTACAGCACTAAATTTAATTTTTCTTGCTTCATTCCTTTATTTCACATTCTTTCTCCAAAGTGGACCTTCTCTTCCAAATTGCATTTTTCTCTCCAGAAGTTATGTTATAAAATAAAGTATTATCTCAGAAAGAATTAAGAAAAACTACTAAAACATTTAAGAGAATACATTAGATGGATGAAATTGGTAAAATGGCATGAATCACATGAGAGAGAACATAACTCAAACTGACTGAAACATAAATTTGATTCATTATTCCTCATTGCAAAAAGTTCAGATTTGAATAACTTCCATGACTCATTGCTCTCGAAGGCACAGGTTGCATTAATACTTCACTCTGTCATGTTGCATTATGTTTTTCAGACTTGCCCTCTCGTGGTCTCAACTTATTTAGAGGAGAAATTACAAATGCCAGAAGAATGTCTTATTTTGGTGTTCTTTTTTAGAGTGAGTTAAACTTTCTTAGACCTTCCCCTGACACAGCCAGCTAAAATATCATAAAACTGTATCATATCTAATCGCTGGCCAAGGTTATATAATTTCACCAAGTTATTTTTAGATAAATTAAGATTTTTTTGTCCAAGAGCACCAGATACTTAATGTCTGGGTTTTTAAAAAACCAAAAAGAGGTGTGGGATGACTGTTGGTTAAGTCACTAACTGTGTCTGATATGATTGATAAATATAGGAAATTCCACTCAAACATGAGTGCTTTTAGTTGGAAATAAATAAATAAATAAAAACAACCTAAGACTCTGAGGGATAATATGAGAACAAGCAAGACATTCAAGAGGGACCAATGATTTTTCTCTGTAGCCTAGGATAACTGCAGGAAGCCTTTGTGAATAAAGTCACAGCACAGATAATTTAGCCTTTTATCTCTTTCTAAACACTCAAAATCTGGGCCCTTCTGTGGGCTGCTAATATCAGTCACTTGTTAATGGTGATTCTACTGGTTCTACAACTTAAAAGTTGGTGCCAAATTTTCTCTCTGGAAATCAGAGTGCCCAGGAAAGTGTTAAAAGTCATTTAATTGTATCCTAATTAAGAGTCATGCATGAAGACACAAGGGAAATGACCACTATTTTCTTCCCTTTTCTAATCTTCTTTTTGGGAAAACCTGGTTATCAGAAGCTTTGTTTCCATAAGCCTGATGACTGAGCCATGGCCTCAGAGACTATGTTGCATGCAACTGTTGACCAGACAGACTTCATCTCTTCTGAGGATTTTGGTTCAAGATCTTGAAACCCTAGTTGGCTGTTCAATGCATAAGGCCATATTTTGATGAGGCTTATGTAATCATGTTTGTTCCGTACATTTTTGGTGCATGGTAGGTAAAGAAGAGAAAGGCAATCTGCAGAGAAAGAAGTGAAGTAGATATGCACAGAGAAGAGATCAAAGATTTTAGTTTAAAGGTGAGAGACAGGCTGAGATGGAAAGAGACGGAATTTGGTTCTTGGCTTCAGGTTCGCGGTACAGTCCATTTAGAGTTACTGAAATGTCCTGCCTTTCCTGTCACTAAATTTTATTTTAACTTACATTAGTTTCGGCAAGTTTCTTTTTATGACAACCCAGCAATCCTGGCTCTTTTGTTACAAACTTAAAAGCCGGTGTCAAATTGTTTCTATGTTATGTCTATCTTAGAATCAATTTCAGAGTTGAAGAGATTCTAGGGAGATTAAAAATGTTCCCAAGTTATGCAGATAACTGAAGACTGTCTGAAATACAAAGCTCCCGATTTCACAAATGCCAGTGTTATATCGAAAATTAAAACAAAAGATTTGGGAATAAACCTTCACTTTCTTCTTTTCTCCTAATACCAGCCTGTTTTCTAATGATACTCTCTTAACAAATGATTATTTTAAGATTTAAATTTTTAAATTTTGAAATAAATATAATCCACTGAAAATGAAAATGATATTCCTATATCCAGATACGTGCGATATTATGACATATTTGCTTCAAATGTCTTTTTTTTTTTAAAGTTTTATTTATTTATTTATTTATCCCCCCCTTGCTGCTTGTGTTTGCTGTGTCCATTTGCTGTGTGTTTTTTCTGTGTCTGTTTATCTCCCCCTTGCTGTGAGGTCTTGCTGCATCAGCCCACTGCGCCGCGCGGGCCGGCCTGCCCTCACAAGGAGGCCCCGGGAAGCGAACCCGGGGCCTCCCATATGGTAAATGGGAGCTCTACCGATTGAGCCACACCTGCTTCCCTAAATGTCCTTTTTAAAGACATATTATCATGGAAATCCAGCCAAAACTTTGTTTTTAAAAATAATTTTAGAACAAGTAGTCTAGTATGTATACTTTTTAAAAGAATTTGTTCATTTTAAGAATGCTATGCTACATTTAACTACTAGACCAACACTTCTTCCATTCAGACTTGGTGGTATAAAACTAGGATTTAAAATTTTTATCACTTTTTTATGATTAAGCTATAGGATGGGTCATTCAGGTATTTATTGCTCCATTTCCAGTCATTTAATTTACAGCAAGATGGACAAGATCCTCTACTACCCTTCAATATGAGGAAATAGTCTAATTGTTTTCTGGGTTTCCTCAAAAGATATGTTTAAAATACATTATCAATATGGGATTCATGTGACTTCTTGTAACTGAAAAAGTCTTCATATTTATCCAAATATGAAAAATATTATGATACCAAATGCACTTTGATGTGATTTGCTAACAACAAATTGAGGTAATCTGTAATTTTTATATTTATATACTTTTTCACATTTTGAAAAAGAGCCTTCATATTCAGCTTTCTTGCCTTTTCTCATCTTGAGTTTTGCTGGAAGCAACATATTCAGAACTAGTAGCAATCAGTATTCTTTCCAGTCTAGGTAAAATATCAGCATTGGTCTATAACATGGGGATTAAGAATTGTAGTATATCAAGGGAGAACATTTAAAATACAGTGCAAATGAATTTACATAGTATTTATGTGACTATCAATATCCTTTCAGGAGATTTACATTGTACTTCAAGATTTGTTGAGCATAAGTTATTAAACTCTTAAAAGTATTAACCAAATCTTATTATTCAAGACTCTGGGAGATTCTTTCCAATTAAAAAAAATAATAATAATCAACTATAAAGCCCTGGAGATATGCTACAGGGAATACATCTTATTCTTTCCTCTAATAATAGGGCAATTGTATCTGTTCTTTTCTTTCCTTATCCAACCTAATATATATTTGTCAGAATATTTAAATTATGAAGTTTTGTTAATCATTATATTATTTTCTTCCTACTTGCTGTATTTTATTTGCTTGATTTTGTTTACTTGCCAATTTTTATTTATAATTTTATATAATTTCAAACAGAATTGCAACACTATTGCAAAACACTCTTATATACCTTTTATACCTTTTATCCAGATTCACAAATTTTTTTTTATATTGTGTCCCATTTGCTTTATCATTCTCTCTTCCCCACTCCATATATGTGTATATGAGTATGGGTGTGTAATTTATGAACTATTTGTAGCAAATAGCATGTAGCAGTTTGGCAGTTTGATATAGTTATGAATTCCAAAAATAGTTATTGGATTATGCTTGTAAACTGGTCTGTTCATCTGGGCATGATTAAGTGATGATTAGGGCATTGATTGGGCCAAGTCAGTAGGGCGTTGAGCTCTGCCCCTTGGTGGGTGGGGTCTCAAAGATAAAAGACACGGCAAAGGACAGAGTTGGAGCTTTGATGTTGGAGTTCTGATGCTGAGTTTTAAGGCTGGATCCCAGGAAGTAAGAACAGAGGAGCTTGGTTGTGAGGAAGGAGAGAAGGCCTCGGGAAAAGAGACGAGCCGTTCGCCTGACAGTTCACAGCTGGCCTTGTGGAGAGAGGCAAAGCCTAGAGAGCCTCATAGTCTACAGCTGACCTTGTGAAGAAAACAGAGGAGCTGAGCCCAGAGAGAAACAGAGGCCCGGGAAGAAAGGAACCCAGGAAGCCTGAACTCTGGCAAATGTCGGCAGCTGCCTTGCTCCAACACATAGCCACAGACTTTGGTGAGGGAAGAAACTTATGCTTTATGGCCTGGTAACTGTAAGCTTCTACCCCAAATAAATACCCTTTGTAAAAACCAACCAATTCTTGGTATTTTGCATCAGCACCTCTTTTGGCTAATACATAGCAGATATATTTTTCCATTACCCCTAAATAGTTCAGTGTACATTTTCTAACAGGAAAATTCTCTTACAAAACTACATTACAATTATAAAAATAAGAAAACTTGAAAACTTAACATTGATACAGCATAATTATTTAATCCATAGACCATATTTAAATTTCTTCCATGGTTCTAATAGTGTCCTTTATTACTACTTTTTCTCCCCAGTCCTGAATCTAATCCAAGATCACTCCTAAATTTAGTGTTCATATTGCTTTTGTTTCCATTAATGTGGAATTATTTCTCAGCCTTTCTTTGTCTTTTATAACCTTGACATTTTTGAAGAGAACAGGCTACTTTGTAAAGTGTTTCTCAATTTGGATTGCCTTAGTTTATTAGCTTCTTCAGATTATTAGAAATTCCTGTATTTAATTATATTGCAATGCCACTCTTGAAAGTTGATTTTTTTTTTTTTTTTTTTTTTTTTTTGTTAAGAGCTAGGCTTATTTAGCTTAGTCAGTTATGGAAGGTATTATTTTTGTAGAGATTGAGTATGCAGTCTTTAGAGTCAGACAGATTTAGGTTTGCATTCTCACATTTCCAGCAACTAGTGTAAACTCAGCTTCTCCAAGCTTCAATTTCCTAATCTGTAAAATAGGGAAAATGATGCATACTCAAAGGGGTTGCTAAAGGATTAAATGAGATATATATGCCAATCACTTGGGAAAGTGCCTGGTACATAAACAAGGTTCCATAAAATCTTGGACATATTATTATGTTTGGAAAGGGTAAGTAACGTGAAAAAAAAAACAGAAAAGTTTTTTTTTTAGTGGCATTAAATAAATGATAGCAGCAGTATTCAGGAGAAGGGAAGGTGAGTGAATTTGCCTTTCATTTGAAGACTTTTGAAGCATTTATGTTTCCTAAGTATTTTTTAATATCTCACTTTTCAGTGAATAGGGATTTGTATTTAAATTCCCAAAGCATAATATCTCAAAATCTGCTTATATCTTTAATATTTCCTTCTTAAATAAAAATCGTAGGTGAAAGAATTTCTGATGGTGTAAAACTTAGAACAAGGGTTTACTAGTAATTAGGTTGTTCAAAACTAATTTTATATCTGTTTATATTCTATAGGTAGTAGCACTTTCTCAAGGTAGATCAAGAAAGTCCATTTAGCAATCAATGTAGCTGAGTTGACAATAAGAGGAATAGCTTGGGTTTAGGCTCTTGGAATAGAGGTACAGATACATCAGGAGACATGAGAAATGAGAAAATGCTCATTTTAAAGTGATTGTTTGATGCAGGATTGATGCCATGAATTATCTTGACTTAAACCACGTCTGGAAACCTTTCATGTCCCATTCTACTCATTTATTCTGCTTCCTGGTGATCCTCTCCTCATAGTCGTCTTAAGCATTTACCCTAATTTTGTTATGGTTTTTATGGCCTTGAAATATTCCACAAGAACTCTCCTTTTCTCTTGGGTGGAGAACTCCATTAGATATTTTTAGGGAAAGTGACTCCAACACTAGGGAGTTTGGAATACTTTGTTAGATACCTTGATGAATAAAAATAAGTTCCTTTAAATTTTATAGCTATTTATATTTTAAAAAGAGTATATGTGCTAATGAAAATAAATATCTAATTGGCTATTTTCCAGGTTTTGTGTTTAGATGACAGGTTTTGATATGTTTGGGCCAAGTTGTATCCTGTTCTGTATTCTGTGAGGTCAACTGTCTCTAAACTGAATCTTCTTTTCCTGCTTTTTTTTTTTTTTTTCAGGCGGTACTGGAGATTGAACCCAGGACCTCATACCCAAGAAGTAGGCGCTCAACCACTGAGCTATAGCCACTCCCTAATGAGAGTTTTTTTGTTTTTTGTTTTCCCATTTGTTTGTTTGTTTTTAGAAGATACTGGGAGTGAACCTTGTACATGGGAAGCAGGCACTTAACCACTTAAACTACATCCGCTCCCCTCTACCTGCCTTAACTTTCTTCAGTTTTGAATCTGCACAAATCTTTAAAAAATCTAAGTATTATTAGTGTATTTAGCTGGTGCTCATGTTGAGGCTAGAGGTAGGAAGAATGGAAGTATGAATCAACTCCTCTGTAGGATGGGGCTGTTTGCTTGGCAAAACACCTGAACTGGGTTTGGGACTTTTTTGCAGGTGAAAGCCTCTGAGAGCAAGAAACTATTTGGCTCAGAGTGTGCCTGTGGCAATTTTACACTGAATAATTTCAGCATGGAAGAATTTCCATGTTCTTCAAAAATAGGGAGGTTTGAATTAAATGTATCTAAGTTTGTTATAACCTCTGTCAATAGGTATGAAGAGTTTATAAAGCAAACAAACTCACCACAACATAAATTAGAAAAAGAAAAAAATAATTTACAAGTGAGACAATAACTCAAGTGTGGTGATTTGCATGTTTTTTCCTTTGTAAATTTCTGGTCATTACATTTTCAGTTAAGTTGTGTTTTTGCTTTCCATGTAAAATGGAAAATAACACTTTCCATGAGAGTCTTATTTAAAAAGTCTCTATTTGCAACAACAAAAGAGTCACTTTTTAAAACTAATTATTTAAATGCCTTTCAATTTTGAGAAAGAATTAGCATATATATAATGTGTTCAAAACTGAATGTGGTTGAGGAATATTTGGAAAAACTTAGTTCATCTCCTTATAGAATTCATCAACCATTTTTTGTATAGGATGCTGCTACAATTTTCTAATACCAGTGTGCATTATTTCTTACATGTTAGAAATTCTTTTCTTTGAAATTGAGATTTAACATCCAGATACATTGTTAGTTAAGTGGCCAGGAAAGAAATCAGGGGGTATCACAGAAGTGCCTTTCTATTGAGGAGGTATTCACATATCAGTGACATTCTTTTGAATTTATTTAAAAGTTATAAACACTGTATTGCTATTTAAATAATTTTCCTATGTAATAATTCCTTAAAAAGTTGTAATTGCTTTAAGTTTTTACTACTGATTGTAGTCAGTTAAGTGATTGCACCTATGATTGATGCATTTTAATGTTGCAATTGCCTGGCAATTTTCTATGATTACATCCATGACTGGTATTCTTTATGGTACAATTGTGTGATAATAGTCTGATTATATCACTATTAAGATTTTTGCATAACTTTCTCTCAGGACACATTTGAAGAATAGAGGCTTTATTTCCCAGAGTATAATCTGTGTAAAGCAAATCTGTTCACCTGGCGTGGTGAATTGTCATTTCATCAATCCAACAGGCTGAATTATTTTCAGAAGACAACAACTGTGTTCACTTTTCATATTATAATATTAGGAGACATTATTGTAGAAATTGATTTTATGGAAATTTTAACTTCTTAACATGATATCAGAGAAAAAATTGTCAGATACCAAAGACTGAAAAGGAATAGCCAAAATATTTAGGAAAATTTTAGAAAAGAGCAATGTCTGGAATACCAAGGGGAGAAAGAGGACTTAAATGGTACAGAGAGGGGTCAATGAAAATTAAGAACTTACAAGTGTCCACTGCATCTGATCCACTTCAAGAGCAGATTCAGTGGAGTTGGGACAGAGGTGGGTGGAAATGGAACTAGGAAATTAATGGGGCATAAAGAAAGTATGCAATATGGGGAGATTATTTTTTCCTTGGGGAGCAATTGTGAAGAAAAGGAGAAAGTTTAATACAGAGAGGAAAATGTTGGGAGGGGAGGGTATTTTTTTTTTTAACAGGAGAGATGATTCTGCAGTGAGGGCAAGAAAACAAAAGACAAGGATAAAACAAACATCTCTGAAGATGTTTAGAGTTATATTAAAGTTCAAAATGTATATGAACAGACACCTTTCTAGTTTCCTTCCACTGAGATATAAAAGAAGGTGGTAAGGTGGCATATGAAGACAAATTAACTTGTGGGTGGAGGTAGGAAGTTGGGGGACTTTCTTGAAGATTTCTGTATTTGTTGTAATTTAAGAAGATATATTCTTGCAAACAAGGGAAGGCATGGAGGTGTGCTTTGGCCTTGAGATGGAATGGAGCAGTAGAAGAAAAAGTTGAAGCTTTACAGACATGCTATGGGGAAGGACTGATGGAATTTACGATGTGGACAAGTAGAAGGATTATTGACTGAAAATTTGGACAGCAGAGATTTATTTTGGTACAGAAGTGTTATTTTTCCTGGCAGTGCTTAATGGTCTGTATATAAAAGCTGGGAAAGCAAATGTTTGGAGGGATCTCCTGTTGGTAATTTATAGATCAAGTGTAGTAGAAGGACAAGAAGACAAAATGGTTGTGGAGTGTAGCTGGAGAGTGCTTGAAAGTGATGGACCACAGTGTCTGGTTCAAATAGAGATAAAAACAAATGAAACGCCCAGTGTGTGTGTTTGTATGTGTACACATCCCATTGGACACAACTATAGATAAACCCACAATATGTGCTTTGTCAGATTTTAATGATCATTTAATTCAAAATATATTCTAATTTCTGTTTTGATTTTCTTTTATATCATAGGTTATTTAGAAGCATATTGCTTATTTTCAAAATATCTAAAAAGGAAAAGCTAAAACGTCAATGATCGATTATGCATAGATATAATGGCAGGTGTATTAATCAGCCAAAAGGAGTGCTGATGCAAAGTACCAGATATCTGTTGGTTTTTATAAAAGGTATTTATTTGGGGTAGAAGCTTACCATTACAAGGCCCTAAAGGCAAGGTACCATAAGAGGTACTTTGTCACCCAAAGTCTGTTGCCACGTGTTGATGCAAGATGGCTGCTTGTATCTGTGAGGGTTCAGCCTTCCTCTTCCCTCTTAAGGCTCC
>JAQZBX010107005.1:0-10695 GCA_029593785.1 Cabassous unicinctus
TGTAAATGGGCATAAAATTTTGGTATATGCAGTAATATGAATGAGTCCTTGAAGACTTTGGTAATGGTAGCACAATTTTGTTAATGTAAATTTTTTTTATTACCAGCACCTAAATTTATTTGGTTTAATTAGACCATTTGTTTATAGAAAAATTATGCACAAAGTAAAGAGTTATCATAGAACCCAGACAAATTTTTCCCACTTATGGACATTTTACATTTGTGTATTGTTCAAGGCTTCTATTTCTTTATTCAGTTTTTGCTAGAACCTCCATCCATTATTGAAATTAGTATATTAATGCTTCCTACTATTTCTTACAACCATCTATTTACCCCTTCAATTCTGACAATATTTGCCTAATATATTTTGGAGCAATTAAGTGCATATGTATTTATAATTGTCTTCTCTTGAAATGACCACTTTATCAGTATATAGTGTTCTAATCAGTCCTCTGTTATAAATATATTTTAAATCAGAGCAGTTATATAATGTAAATTCATACCTCTTAAGTGTGCACTTAAAATTGGTTAAAGTGGGGTCTTTTGTGTTTTGGTGCCACAATTACTTATATATATATATACATTTCTGTCCCTGAATTTCAGATTAGTTCATCAAGGTACTGCCTGCTAGAAATCATACTTCATTTTCAACGGATTTACTGCTGAAGTTATAACTCTGGTTAGCTTTGCTCAGCTCTTCCTGTTCTGGACTCTACCAATAGCATCCAAGCATGTTTAAACCGAGAAGGCTTTAGAAAATGCACAGAAATTTTTTGATCCAGGAGACCCTACGCACCAATTAAATAAAGAAAATTATCAATGCTCCCATTAGCCAACATGACCCTCAGACTGAACACTGGACATACAGTCAAGTCAGGCCCTGTGTCTTTTTAACAAGTTTTATTAAAGGCCTTTATAGAGCGGCATCCAGGCTCCAAATTCAGCTGCAAAAGAAACCCTTTTATTCACTAGGGTCTGGTTGGGGCATGGCCGGTGGCTCTGGCTTCACACTGTTCAGCTCAGAGATGGAAGTGGTGAGTAGGATATTAAGTTTGGTATCAATGATACTCACATGGTCAGGCAGGGTCTTCTTAAGACCAACCTTACCATTTGAGACCCAGAACAGCCAAGCACACCCTGTCTGAGCAGCACATGGCACACAGTAGTATCAATTTAGTAGGTAACAGGTCCCCAATGTCCAGAGACATAAGACCCCTGATCTCCAGAATGTGGGGACAGTAAGCAGGGCTCCCTGATTTCCAGGATGCTGGCTCAGTGAGCAATCCTTTCAGTCAATTCTAGTGGTGGGATATCCCCAGACTGCTGAACATGTTTTATTCTCTGCTCAGATAATGGCTGCTTCTTTCAGCATTCCAACAGACTCCTCATTGGCATGTCTTCTCAGAAACTGGGACAACCTGACTACTGACAGTCTAAAAAGAAAGAAGCTAATCTTTTCCTCCCACACCACATGGCCACAGTATGACTGTGAGTGGGCTTTGTTCTGTACCCTGAATTCCAGGTAAACCTGTGTAAGAGGGAAGGAGATGACAGACAGATCTGAGGGCCAGAGACCACGAGGACAATCTCCTTAAACAGATGAGGAAATTCACTCCATTTACTAAACCTCTACCCTTTAGAATAAGGAACCTCCTCATGTGCCATCAATTAAGATTAAAAGGTTCCTGACTAGTCTTAGCTCCCTACCTATTTCCTTGTAACACTCCAGTCCATCCAGT
This sequence comes from Cabassous unicinctus, assembly GCA_029593785.1. Classification (NCBI taxonomy): domain Eukaryota; kingdom Metazoa; phylum Chordata; class Mammalia; order Cingulata; family Chlamyphoridae; genus Cabassous; species Cabassous unicinctus. The sequence goes on from JAQZBX010107005.1 coordinate 1,739, forward strand.
GAAAAAGCCCTTGCAGGGTTTTATCCCTTGCCAGGAGATAACTAAGGAGGTACAGCCCCCAAGGCAGCCAAAATTCATGTCTTCTTGGTGGCAGGACTCCTCTGGACCCCTTAATTCTGTACTTAGCAGTTATCCAGGGTTTTTCCTGGAGAAACTAAGCTGGAGGTTCCTGCATAAAGTTTCTGCCATGAATAGACACTGGGGTCATTGTGTCTAGGTGATTCAAAAGTCAAGTCTATGTGTGTAAAATTCTCTCATCTGTTTTAATCTGTGCTTGCTTTAACTCTGTTAGTTTGCTCATGCCTAAGAACTCTTAAAACAGATTTGGGCTTCATTTGTTACAAAATGGGTAACAGTGAAAGGTAACCTAAAAATGAGTCTTTAAATGTCAATGCTATCCTACAAATCCTAGAACATAGTATTAGATGAAATAAAAATTATATATATTTTTCTTCATTTTTTAAGCATACTTAGATTACATAAATGTTACATAAAAAATAGAGGGGATTCCCATATTCCCTGACCCCTATACCCACCACATTTTCCCATATAAAAAACATCATTCATTAGTGTGGTACATTCATTAAAATTGATGGACACATTTTGGAGCATTGCCACTAAGCATGTGCTATAGTTTACACTGTAGTTTACACTCTCTTCTGCACAATTTTGTAGGTTATGGCAAGATATAAAATGGCCTTTATCTGTCATTACAATGTCATTCAGGACAATTCCCAAGTACCAAAAATGCCCCCATATGACACCAGTTTTTCACCCTCCCTGCCCTTAGAACCTCCAGTGGCCACTGCCTCCTCCACATCAATGATATAAGTCCTTCCACTGCTAGAATCACAATAAGTCTATAGTGGAATGCCAATAACTCTACTTTAGTCCATAGCTCATTCCCCAATCCTGAGAATTCTGGGATGGTGATGTTCACTCCAACTCTAATTGAGAGGGTGGTTTGATCCCATAAGGCAGATGGATAGGACTATCTTGCTTGCAGTTGTAGACTTTCTCAGTTCCTTGAGATGGTTGCTGTCTATCATCATCTCCTTGTTAGTTGTCTTGGGTGAGTCCAATGAATAGGAGAGTACGTATTGCAACTCCATTGAGATTCAGGGACTAGCTGGCACAAGGACAGCCCAAAGATTTATGTCTCTTGAAAGTATACCTCTCACCTCTAGTACTAATTACAGGTTCAAGTAGGAGGGTCAGAAGAGCCATGTGTAGGGAAACCATAACTGAGTCTAACTCTGTCACACTGGGGCGCATCAATTCCAAAGTATGGCCCACTGTCAAGGCACCAAACTCCTGAGTTATCTGCCTTGAGTATAGTGTCTAGATGTCTCCAGAGCCCTCAGGAGCCCTGCTATTTGAGGTACTATTTACTTTGGCAGTCAATTAGATCCTGCTGAGACATGTATAAATGTAATCACTGGAATGACCTCTGGACTCACTTTGAAGTCTCTTAGCCATATAAACTCATTTTTCTTTACCATTTCCCCCTTTAGGTTAAGATCTTTCTCCAATTTGCAATCAAACTTGATATATAATTCACAAATGGAATTAGCTCAACTGGGGGTAAAGCAGAAAAACTTAGCAAAGTTGTTACTAATAAAATTGTTTTAGTTGCTTAGTTAATAAACAGAAGTGCACAAATTGTTTTTAAGTGGAAACTTACAGAAACTTTACCTAAGAATTAAGACCATTATGTAGATGCCTTTATATTAAAAAACAGCAGAGGGATAATATCTTAATTTGCTATAACAGGGTGGATTTAGCCAAGATTTCAGCTATTGTGATGGTGATTATAAACTGAGTTTGTCTTTGTTTATGGTTACTTCAGGTCTAGCCTCACTCTTTGTCTTTTCTTACGGCTATGATGGATTTAAGTTCTAACTGCCTTATTCTTGTTTGTTCTTTCTCTCACTGTTAGTAGGATACAAAGGAAATAATCAGATGTAAATTAGATGGTAATAAAATGCAACCCACTCTTGGTGCCAAATTCTGTTTCTTGTGACCAAGAACATCTTGCTAGAGAAACAAGATATGAAAACCAGCTTCAACCCATTGGCCAGACCTGCACATAAGAAGCCCATGACTGTCCTCACTTAAACTTGCTTAATTAACATAGTAAAATTCCCACCCTAAAGTGGAGTTATCTGTCCCTTTTACTATCATGCAATGTATGTGCAACCATGAATTCCTGAACATACAAATCATACAATTACATAACCAGCTATGTGTGTTCATCCACATGCACAAAAGCTAAGGCATAATCAAAACAGATGTTAATTAGAAACACAGGCATTAAAGCAAGAGCGAAACTGCAGTGCAGGGAGTCAGGTCTGAGTTGCTTTAGAATGACCTTGGCTCCTTGTATCTGCAGCCACAATAAATATGAGTTTTACGTAATTCTCATGTTGATTTTCTTCTTACCATCTCTGGCTATCCATAAAGGCCCAGCTTTGAGGCCTAGCAATTGGTGACTCTGCCAGGACCAAATAAATAAACACAGTATCCAGAGAATATTTCCAAAGTGGACTGCAGAGGGGGTTGTCTTCACCAAGACATCCCTGACCACAGCAGCCACTTGTGATTCTCCTGAGGACTCAAGGTTGACCCGTGGTGGAGCCCCTTTCCAGCCACCAACAGAACCAAGGCCCATGAAGTTAGGATGGAGGAACAATTTGTCTCCTTCCCTTGGCAGGTGGGTTCACTACTTTATTAATTATTTTGGTTTTGTTTTTGGCTAACCATGAGTTAGCATTTGGGTCACTTTGCCAAAGTAGAGAAGGTTCAGATAGGAAGGGTGAGGCTTCATGAGTTTGAGTGCCACTCCACCATTCACTTAAAGGGAAGCCATTGCCTTTTGTGCCTTTGTTTTGGCTCTTCTCACTCTCTCCTTTTCTTCCTGCTGCCATGGGAAATGAGGCGTCAGTCCCTGAATGCTTACCATTAGGATGCATCCTGAAAAATTGGTCTAAATTAGGGGGTCTGGGTTATAGAAGCATAAATTAATTATTTTTTGTAATGAAGTGTGGCCTAGATACAGATTAGATGACAGAATATTTGGCCAGAAAATAGACCTTTACATTTTAACACAATATTGCAATTCAACTTATTTTGTAAATGGCAAGAAAAATGGGCAAAAGTCCCATATGTTCAAATCTTCTTTGAGTTGTGGAAAAGTAAAGAAACTAAAAAGTTGTGGGTTAATCCTTTGTGAGTCCCCTTCAACCCTGGCCAAATATCTTAAAAGCAGTAAAAATCAAAGATATGAAATGGTGAAGCACTTGGAAATATCCATACCAAAAGAGTAAGAATTATAAGTCATATTAGTGACCTTTATGTTTCTGTTGTGTGTCTTAACTCTTTTGTGCTTTTCTATTTGTTCAGTGTATATTTTCATACCTCTGGATGGTAATATTAAATCAACAAAAAGAAATTCTTAAAAGAGCTCTATTAAATGGCAAAAAAATTAAATAAGTACTTATGTTAGTTTACAAAGTAGAGAGTCTGTTTTATCAAAATAGCTTCTTTACTTTAATCTTATCATATCCTGAAACTCCAAAACAATTAATGGCATTTCTGGGATTGTTGGTGTACTGGAAACCCTTCATCCCTCATTTAGCTGAAATACTAAAACCATTGTAGTTCAACATCACTAATGATTAGGAAAATGCAAATCAAAACTACAATGAGATATCATTTCATACCTATCAGAGTGGCCACTATTAAAAAGACAGTACTACAAGTGTTATAGAGGATGTGGAGAGATAGAAACACTTACTAACCATTGGTGGGAATTCAGAATGGTACAGCCACTGTGGAGGACTGTTTAGCAGTTTCTAAATAAGCTTAATATAGACATGCCTTGTGATCTTGTAATATCACTACTGGGTATATACCCAGAAGAACTGAGAGCAGTGACATGAACAAACATCTGAACACTAATGTTCATAGCAGCATTATTCACAAATGCTGATAGTTGGAAACAACCCAGGTGTATATCAACTGATGAGTGGATAAAAAACTGTGGTGTATTCACATGATGGAATATTATGAAGCTGTAAGAAGAGATGAGGTCATAAAGCATATGACAACATGGATGAACTGAGAGGACATTATGTTGAGCGAAGCAAGACAGACACAAAAGGACAAATACTGCATGATTGTGTTATTATGAACCAAATATATTGTGTAATATATTGTATGATTTAAAAAAATATATGTATCCATTACATTTAATTGAGAAATATATGTTTTTGATTCAAATGTGTTTTCTTTTCTTTGTTAATTGTTGTTTATATATTCAATTATGAAATGTACAAAATAAAGTTTTTAAAAAAGCTTTAAGAACTCCCCTGAAAAAAATATTATATGTATTAATCAGGAAATGTTGTGCATGGGAATGGGAAGATACCCAGCTGGCTGCTTTATAAAAAAATTAAAGAGAGCAATGGCACAAACTCAAGCAGTAAAGGGGGATGGAACTTAACTTACTCTGTGGATTGGATGTAGCCAGCACCATATTAGCTTTGGGTGAGATTTGTGGCAAAAACAACATTCTAAAAATTACCCCTTGGGTTTTAATCAAAATTGTTAAATGTGGCCAAATTATTATGTAGTGCCTTAAAGAAAAGCAATTATGTACAGCATACCATGCCCTGTTGCATGTAGAGGGCTTAACCCAGCAGTGCCTGGTCACTCTGGAGACTGCCATTTCAATCCAGGGGTGAATTGCAGATAATAGAACCAAAATATGAACAATGGACTCTCATGGGTTGCCCTCCATGTGGGAGAGATCTGTGGAAGGGCATTTGGGACACCTACCAGTGATGACAGGTAACTATCATGTCCCTGCCCACTCCTATAACACACCTGTCAGAAATATTGAGGCAGATGACCTTGCAAAGATCTAAAACCATACCATTGAAATTTGAAAAGTAGCAGAGTAGCTCCACAGGAAAAAGCAGACATTGTGTCTACCAGACCCTATGGCAGTAGTTACAGCTACCTCTTACTTGCCAACAGTTCATGGACATGACCCACAAGTGTCCATCATGCTCACTTTGATGACTGTGACATTTACCTTATTGGATGGGACATATTGGCCAAGCACAGATTCCAGTAGCATGATAGCATGATAGCAAATGGATTACATCCCACTCTCAGAAGGGGCACAGTATGCTTTCACTGTCTCAGAAACTGCCACAGGACTTGTAACCAGCAAGCTACTATTCACTGCCTAAATAAAGTAAGTGCCCTATATGGAGTATCAGCCCAAACTAACAGTAATAAAGCATAAAGTCTTGGTCTATGAATCAGGATATTGTTTAAACTTTCCATCTACCTTATAACCCCACTGAGGCAGGTGCTATAGAAAGATGAATGGCCTTTTTAAAGGGAAAATTTTAAAATGATAAGGAATCTTTACACAAAAGGGCTAAGAAACAATATCCAACCTTATCACTTTTAAATTCAGCAACTCAGCCTGCAGCCCAGTCTCCAATTGAAATGCTAATAGCAGGACCAATGCAAACATTGAGAATACAAGTTAAAGAGCCAGTAGCCATACAGCCCAAAAGGTGAAGTACTACTAATCTGTTGTTGATTATGCCTCAAACCCAACCAACTGGGAAAATGAGGTCATTTGGCCATAGTACTGGCCTATGCAGCCTTGCTGTTGGTCTTAAACCCATGGGAAGTAGGAGTCATCCAAAATATTCTTATAAAACCACAGTTTATACAAAAATACCAGTAAAAATTTTGATATCACTGCAGAAAACTCAAAGAATTTGGAATGGAAAAATGTTTGGTTTTAGAAACCTCCACATAAAACTCCCCTACCTGTGTTCACTTTGTCCCTCTCCCATCTCTTCCACCAGTATGCTGGGTATACCAATCCACCCTTCTCAATCTACCCACCTATCAACCCTACACCACCAAAGCCAATAATGTCACTACCCATCTGTCCTATCCCTTCAATACACAGCTACACTCTATCACTTTACCACCTATTACATCCATACGGGTGATGGCTCAAAACCTTCTCTTCTCTTTCTCTTTCTTATATACCTATCTTACAGACAATAGCTTTCTGACACTGCTCAATTTCCTTAATTCATATCAGTGAGGTCCTGTACTTGTCATCAATGCCTGGCTTGCATCATTCAACATAAAGTCTTCAAGATTCATCCCTGTCATCATGTGTTAGCACTTCGTTCTTTCATACAGCTGAGTAGTATTCCTTTGTATGTATGTACCACATTTTGTTTATCCAGTCATCTATTGATGGGCACCTGGGTTGATTCCAACTTTTCCTTTCTTGTGGCATCTTTGTTTGGCTTTAGTATTAGGGTAATGTTGGCATCATAGAATGAGTTAGGCAATGTTCCTTCTACTTCAATTTTTTGGAAGAGCTTAGGCAGGATTAGTGTTAGCTCTTTCCAGAATGTTTGGTAGAATTCACCTGTGAAGCCATCTGGTCCTGGGCTCTTATTAGTTGGGAGGTTTTGGATGACTGGCTCTATCCTTTACTTGTATTTGGGTGGTTGAGTTCATCAATTTCTTCCTTCATCAATGTAGGCTGCTTGTGAGTTTCTAAGAATTTGTCCATTTCCTCTAAATTATCCTTCTTCTTGGCATATAAATTTTCCAAGTATCCTCTTATGATACTCTTCATTTCTGTGGGGTCAGTGGTGATATTCCCTTCCTCATTTCTTATTTTGTGTATTTGCATCTGCTCTCTCTTTTTCTTTGTTAGTCTTGCTAAGGGTTTGTCAATTTTATTGATCTTCTCGAAGAACCAGCATTTGGTTTTGTTTATTTTTTCTAGTGCTTTCTCATTTTCTCTTTTGCTTAGTTCTGCTCTAATCATTGTTACTTCCTTCTTTCTATATCCTTTGGAGTTAGTTTGTTGTTGTTTTTCCAATTCCTGCAGGTGTGCATTTAGGTCTTCAATTTTAGCTCGTTCTTCTTTTTTGATATATGCATTTATGGCTATGAATTTCAATCTCAGTACAGCTTTGGATGCATCCCATAGGTTTTGATATGTTGTGTTGTCATTTTCATTCATTTCAAGGTAGTTTCTGATTTCTTTTGAAACTTCCTCCTTGACCCACTGTATGTCTGAGAGTGTAGACATACACTCTTAACTTCCATATCTTTGTGCCTAATCTGGTTCTCTGGCCCTTAGTGATTTCCAATTTCATTCCATTGTGGTCAGAAAAATTACTTTGTGTAATTTCAGTCTTTCTGAAACAATTGAGAATTGTTCTCTGTCATAACATGAGGTCTGTCTTGGAGTATGATCCATGTACACTGGAGAAGAATGCATATCCCACTGTATTTGGGTATAGCATTCTCTATATGTCTGTTAGGTCCTGATCTTGTAATGTATTATTCAGAGTCTTTGTTTATTTATTGATTCTCTGTCAAGATGTTCTGTCTAATGGTGATAATGGTGTATTAAAGACCCCAATATAATTGTAGAGACATCTATGTCTCCACTTCTTCTTTCCAGTGTTTCCCTCATGTATTTTGAGGTGCCCTGATTTCATGCATAAATGCTTATGATTGTTCTTTCTTCTTAAAACATTACCCCTTTTACTAATATATAATGTCCATCTTTGTCTCTTACAATAGAATTGCATTTAAAGCCTATTTTTTTCCAATGTTTGTTAAGCTACTCCCACCCTTTTTTGATTATTGTTTGCTTGTAAAATTGTTTTCCAGCCATTCACTGTCAGCTTCCTTGAACCCTTGGGTTTAAGGTGGGTTTCTTGTAGACAACATATAAATGGGTCATATTTCCTTATCCATTCTGTCAATCTGTGTTTCTTGACCAGTGAGTTTAATCCATTAACAATCAGTGCTATTACTCTTAAGGAATTACTTACATTAGCTATATTTTCTTTGGGTTTATGTATGCCATATATTGTTTTTATTTCTCTTTTTGTCTTTTAAGTTGTTCTTGCAGAATCCTGCAGCTCTCTCACTCTCTCCTGTTTCTTTCTTTCCACCTGCAGAAATCCCTTTCATATTTATTGAAGTGCAAATTTCTTATTGGCTTACTCTCAATCTCTGTTTATCTGTGAATATTTTGAACTCTCTGTCATTTTTGAATGCCACCTTTGCTGGTTAGTGAATTCTTGGCTGGCAGTATTTTTTTCTTTTAGTTTCTTAACCATATCATACCACTGCCTTCTTGTCTTCATGGTTTCAGATGAGAAATCAGCACTTAATCTTATTGATCTTTGCTCTATGTGATGCTTCTCTTTTCTCTTGCTGCTTTCATTATTTTCTCTTTGCCTTGTGCATTGGGGAGTTTGATGAGTATATGTGTTGGAGTAGGCCTGTTGGGATTTTACTGTTTGAGATATGCTGCTCTTCCTGAACTTGTACATCAATTTCCCTCAATAGGGTTGGGAACTTTTCAGCCATTATTTTCTCCAACACTCCTTCTGTCCCCTTTTCCTTCTCTTCTCTTTCTGGGATGCCTATAATGCATATGGTTGTGCATTTTGTGTTGTCACTCAAATCCTTAAGTCCCTCCTGGATTTGTTCTATCTTTTTTTATCTATCTGTTCTACTATCTGTTTGATTTCCAATGTACTGTCTTCCACATCACTAATTCTTTCCTCCACCTGTTCAAATCAACTGTTATGTGCTTCCAGTTTATTTTTGATTTCTTGGATTGTGCCATTCATCACCATCATATCCATTATCTTTTTATGCATGTTTGCAATTTTTTTCAGTATGTTCTCTCTGTATCTTCTAAATATCCTTAATGTCTTCTTTTACTTCCTTAATGAAGTCCATGATTTTCATTTGGATAGCTTTGATTAGTTGTTAAATATTCTGCACCTCTTCCTGGTTTTCAGTTCGTTCATTGGGCTGGGACATGTCTTCCTGTTTCTTAGTATGATTTGTAATTTTTTATTGCCCTA
>JAQZBX010107006.1:0-10696 GCA_029593785.1 Cabassous unicinctus
AATTTATTTGGGAAATGGGAGAGAAAGACAGAAATACATGCCAGGATTTGGTACGGGCTCCTCTAGGCAGAGAGAGCTCTCCTTCCCCTTCAATAAGGAAAACAACATTGGGAAGAAGCCTATGCTACAGTAACAGCATGACCAAATGAACCTGGATGTTGGATGACATTACTGAGCCATCGGATCAACCAGCTAAGGTTATCCTACCTCTGGTCTTACTATATAAGCCAGCAAAGCTTTCCTTATTTTTTAAACCAATTTACACCGGATTTTCAGTTATTGACAGTCAGTGCAAATTACCAACCCTCTAATTATTATTATATAATGAACAGCTATATCTTGTTACTGCATTTTCATTTATTTTATTCTAACCACTGAAGTCAGGATTTGTACCATCAGAAATTTAACCTATTTCTGCTACAGAATCATAAATTCAAGAAATGAAGTACAAATAGTCACAAAATTGCTTTCAAGTTCCTTTAAAAAAAGCAGTCAGCAAATAGCCCTGAAGCTATAACAGACCTATTACAATAATTTTTAAAGTATCATTGCTTAAAAGAAATATAAAGTCGAAGGTGACTTTGGTGACTTTTTAGAATTTCAAATGAAAGCTACATTTCATTAAATATATAACTCTATTCAGAGAAGCACACATTTCCATTTTTCCCCCCTAAGGGAGATAAAAGTAAGATAAGGAACACAATGATTATGAAAAAGATCTTGTTTCAATATTTTTTTTTTTAGGTAGAATAGCAGAAAAATACCTACATAAATATTTTTATTAGACAAATGCCTCATCAAAGTTCACTGAATTAAAATCCTCCTCTTTATTACCTAGAAGATATATAAAAATCCAACAGGTATTAAGATAAATGATCATAAGCTTCTTACTGTCCATCTGTAACTCTAAAAATCAAAATCTGTGAAAACTTTACTCGTGAAGAGTAAGGGTATAAGAAGTAATTTTACTAATTTTATTATGATGAAAAATGTCTTAGTCATCTTTCAGTCCTCCACAACTGGTATAGCATCCAGCACAAAGTAAGCATTCCATAATGCATACTTAATTTAATCACTGTTATCATCATCAATGACTACTCTCCAACCACAGTCCACATCTGACCCAAGTCTGATGCACATTTCTGTCTCCTGAACACTTCTCTTGGATGTTCTCACTATCATTCAAACACAAACAAAATTCTAGACATAAACATTTTGATACATCTTTCTCTAATTTCTACAGAAGTGCTTTTAGGTAGTTAGGAATTTTAAATGTTTTTTCTGTTGAAATTAAATGTATTAAAATAATTTTAATTCTATGGCCTATTTCTTCACTTTCTTCCTTCATTCACCAACTCTTTCATTCATCAAGAAAATATTTAATGAGCTCCCACACTACACCAGGTATTAATTATTGGGAAAGAAGTGATAAGCAAAACAGAGAAGACCCCTGTTCTGATAATTATAATTTATAATTTTAAACTATAAGGGCTATAAAATATTAACCATGGTATATTTTTAATTACCTTTTAATCCTTGGTTTCGATTTCTAAAATTTACCACAAAAAAGGAATCCAACGAAACTAAATCTTCCGGCTCACAGAATTCATAACTAAGTGCTATCTGAATGGGTTATACAATCTGTGACTAATATTGTGTATTGCAAAAGATATCTGCATCTTCAATAGCCATCAGATTCATATACAAGGCTATTATGGTAAGATCATTTAAAAAAAAAAAAAAAAAGACCTATTTCACATTCTTCCCTATCTCCTTACAATATCAGGGACAAATGCTGCTTTAAAAACTGGCTCTAGGTTGTAATAAAATCACAATCAAACAAAGAGAAATACATCACAGCATTATTTATAATAGAAAAAAGTTGGAAGACCTTAAGATATTCAAAACTGTCCCATAAATAACCATATTTCTACTGAGTGGAGTATTAACAAGACTTTGAAAACGATAATTATGAAAATTCTACAATCATTCAGAAAAACAGCGTAAGAGAGCACAATATTAATGACAATGATTACGAGCATTTTCCTATGTGCCAGGCACTGGTCTAGCACTTAACATGTAATAAAAACCCTGTAAGGTATGTTTAATAACTATGCCCATTTTTACAGATGAAGAAACCAAGACACAAAGAGGTTAATAATTTGCCCGAGGTCACCTTATGATGTTAAATGAAAAAAGCAGCATATAAAACTACCAGAAGCGTTCCTATGTAGAAAACTAAATGTGCATATTTAAACACACTCTATGAGGAAGCACAAAAATTACAAGAACTATTGTGTTATAGCAGTGGAATTTTTTTTCTGCTTTTTAAAAAATGTAGGGGCTATTTTTATACTAATGATAATTTTTTTTTTAAGTTTAAGAACATTTTAATACCACATATTAACAAAAAAAATTTTTAAGTCAAATCACAATATGCAATTTAAACATTAAGTATAGTTTCGACAATTCTGGCATCCCCTCACACACTGCACACAAAGAACAGAGAGCCAAATCAATACAGTAGGAAAGATGTCTCAGTTACGATTAAATTCAGCTCTAACAGAAAACTCCAACGAACCCTGGCTTACCAAAATGAAAATGTACTTCTCTTTCAGGTAAAAGAGGCCTGAAGGTGAACAGTCAGAGGCTGGTGACGCAGCGTGACAAAGTGGTCAGGGATGCACGGGCTCCATGCCCACTCCAGGTCGGCCCAAGCACTGAAGACCTCACAGGTGTCCTGAGCAGAAGGGAATCAGTAGGGAAATCCCTTTCCCATGTGCCTTTTTTTTCTTTTTTTTTTTAAAGGAGCTTTAGATTATACAAATGTTACATTAAAAATATAGGGGGCTCCCTTATACCTCAAAGCCTCCCCCTCCCACACTCTCTCCCCCATTAACAACATCCTTCCTTAGTGTGGACATTTGCACAATTGATGAACACATATTGAAGCACTGCTACTAACCATGGTCTACAGTTTACATTAGGGCTTACACTTTGCACCATACAATTTTATAGCTTTTAATGAAATGTATAACGGCCTGCATCCATCATTGCAATGTCATGCAGCACAATTCCAATGTCCCAAAATGCCCCATGTTACACCTATTTTCCCTCTCCCTCCCCTCAGTACCTCTGGTGACCACTGCCTTTATATCAGTGTTATAAGATCTCCCATTACTAGAATAATAATAAGCCTACTTTAGTTGCATTCTCCCCTTATGTTCGTTCATTCCTCAGTCTTGAGGATTTGGGGATGGTGATGCCCACTCTGTTTCCAATTGAGAGGGGGCTTAGATCTCATAGGGCAGATGGGTGGAACTGTCTTGCATGCAGCTGAAGATACTTCCTGTTTTTTGGGATGGGCGTTGTCCATCATCAGTCACTCTTTTGTTAGTTGTCCTGGGTGAATTTGATGAACTGGAGAGTGGGTATTGTCTGCAACTCTGCTGAGATTCAGGGCTCAACCGGCACATGAGCAGCCAGAAGAGTTAAGTCTCTGGGACATATATGTAATGGGTATAGTGCTAATATAGGGTCAAATAAATGCGGCAGAAGAACCATGTGTAGGAAAATTATAAATGAGTCTAACTCTGATCCACTGGGAAGACAGGTTATCATACATTCCAAGGTAAGGCCCACCGACGGGGTGCCGATTTCCTGGGGTTGTCTGCTCTGCCTATGGTGCCCAGATGTCTCTAGAGCCCTCAGGAACCCCCCTGCTTGAGGCACTGTTTACTGTGGCAGTCGGTGAGATCCTGCTGAGACAAGTGTAAGCGTAACCTCTGGAATGGCTCCTGACTCACCTGATATCTTTTAGCCATAGAAACACATTTGTTTTTAATATTTCCCCCTTTTGGTCAAGGTCTTTTTCCAAAAGCATCGCTTATTGCCGTACGCTTTTTTTTTTTTTTTTTTTAAAGAAAAATAACATTACAAAACTTTTAATAATACTAGAAAGCATTCCTGTTCTTCAAACTGTGAAACAGTTTAGAAATATAGAAAGTTATAAATGGAAAACACCCTCACCCTCTTCTCCTACTACCATTTCCACTCCTAGAGGTAACTTTGATCCTTCCAGACTGCATATATTAATAACCAATTACATAGCTTCACTTGTTACATAGATCATCAAAATATATAAGTTCATTTTCCCATTTGCCTTCTTTTAAACTTTTGACTGTAGTAACAAATATACAACTCAAAATTTCCCATTTTAACTACATTCAAGTATTAACTATATTCAGTAGTATTAATTATATTCACAATGCTATGCTACCATCATCAACATCCACTTCCCCTACTTTCATCACCTCAAACAGAAATTACCCATTAAGCTATAACTCCTTCCTCCTGCCTCTCCTATCCTGGTAACCTGTAAACCACCATCAGTGTTTTAACAAAGCTTCAGGTAAATATTGCCTATCACTTCTGCTTACATCCAGAGGTCACATCTAACTGCAAGGAAAGTTAGAAATCATCATCAACCGACTTTTGTTAATAAAGAAGAAGAAAGAAGAAGAGACTGGATATTGGGGGGAAAGAGAGAGAATACTGTTTTTTTCCATCTATCTCAAAACACACACACAATTATGTGTAGTAGGTAAGAATTTCAGGTGGCTGGCATTTCTAGGATTCCCTCCCACCCCAGAGTTGTGCCATGATTTCAGATTATTTTACTGCCAAGACTTGGGAACAAGAAGCATTTACAGCACATCCAATACACATATACGGACACATGCTCAAAATAACTACAAAAATTGACCATGTGGTACCATAAATTCAACCAATATGATAATTGCCCTCACTCACCTTACCTCATTTTCTGCAGTAATGCCCTAAAGAAAAAAGTTCTATTTAGCTTTAATAATTTGGCTAAGTATGTGTACAAACTATCTAGTGGCATTTATACGTTGGTGCAAAAGCCTAAAAATTCAAAGGAAAATTAGTTAAAAACTAAGCTACGCAATACACACTGGACATCTATAAAACTCCATCTCCAGCTACTAGAATATAATCATATACAATTCTTCACAAAATGGAAGCTGATAACTTTAAGAAATTGACAACTGTAAAACAGAAGAAATATAAATCAAGTGAAGGTAATAAAGCTTTTAAATAAAGTGAAAGCTCTGCTATGAAAAGACAGTAAACTGAACAACACATTTTCTTAGGTATTTCTTCACAAAACTTTGTGTATTTCCAAAACAAGAAAGTCAGATTCCAGGACAATTTAAGCCACACCCAGAGAATTTCTGAAAGAGAATTAAAACCTAACATTTTTTAATAATACTTAAGTTAAAACCACTTTACATAAAAATTCATAGTGTTAATGAATACTAAAGAATTAGGGTAAGTCTAAATAATTTAGATTTCAGTTTTCTTTTTCAAAAAAACTAATATTCTCTCAAAAATATCATCTTTGTATAGTTTAGAATTGGAATACAAATTAGAAACACTGTTGCAAAGGAAATACTACTACCGCTGGGAAAAAATTCCTTTGTCATTTCCAAGTACTAGTTACATTACATCCATTATATCATTTCCTTTTACTTCTTTGTTCTTTTATTTTAAATGGGATGGCTGAAGTTGTATTTTTAGTAACTTATCTAACTGAAAACAAAAATATACTAAACTATTATAAATATTTCACCCTAATTCTAAGTAAATTAAACTACTGCTATAACTGCTATCTACACACTCTCATTAGTATCTGCTTTAAAATCCTTTGATATTAAGTAAAGGTATTAAAACCAGAAGCTAAAATGATTACAGGTTTAAGATATAAGTATTTTACTTATGGCTTCACGATTTTGAATGTTTTCTTGTTTCCTTTTTAGATAAAATGCAGGAGTAAATAAAGAACTTCTTAAGTATGTAATTACCACCAAAAAAGAACTGACCAACAATTTGGAAAAGAGAATCAAAATTACCTTGAACAAATCAGGAGACGTAATCAACAAACTAATTAGTAGTCTCCAATGCAAGGAAATAAAGTACTGTATAATTCAATAATAATTTCTTCAGTATGCATCTCAGTATCCCCGATGTTCAAATTAAATAATGAAGCCATCCTGACTCAGGAGAAGTTAAAAAGCTGACCAGTTTCCCCATTCAGTTATATTGCTCAGCAATTCCCTGAAACAAACTTCTCTTAACTCTGCCCTAAAACAGAGATGAAAGGCATAGCTGATCAAATATTTATATTTTGTGTAAACCCATAGAGTTAATAATTAGACTATAGGTCACCAGAAAATAGAATGAGGTTAGAGAATGGAAAGCTGAGGTTTAATCTGTGCAGAATCGGTAAAAACGTTGTTTGTAAATCTTCGGAAATGAATAGAAATAGTGAAGGCATATCATGGTGTAACTAGAGTGCTATTGTATGGGTATGACAGTGGATGATAGGGGAAGTCTAAGGTCATGTATATCACTAGAAGGAAAGCTAAAAACTTTAACCTGGTACTGTACATGATAGTAAAACTTCATGTAAAAACAAATATGGGTGATATTGCATACATAAGACTGCTTTTACAAAATATAAATACAAATATAGCTAGAGAGAAGGAAAAAGAATAGCAGCTATGTACGGCAGGGGAAACAGAGACTGAGAGGTCATGAGTTTTGTTTGTTTTTTATTTTTATTATTACTGGAATAATGAAAGTGCTCTAAGAATGACTGAAGTGATGAACGCACAAATATGTGATTACAACGAATACCACTGCTTGTACACTTTGGGTGGATTTATGCTTTATTAATTTATATCAATAAAATCGATTTGTTAAAAAAATTAAGATATCAGTTTTTTCTATGAAAAGTTGACAGTCATTGTAAGAAGTGTTTCATTTAATATCCCTTACAAGGCATTCTTCGCATTTTCAAGGACCAAACTGGATTTCAGGAGAAGGCCTAAGTACTAGCAGAAGAGCTGCCTTTGCAGTGAGTACTGACCAGTGTTTTGATATTGTCTCCTTACAGAGTTCCCCACAGCTTTCTAGTTTATAGCTGTGATTATCACACCCATCATTTACAACGG
Source organism: Cabassous unicinctus (assembly GCA_029593785.1). Lineage (NCBI taxonomy): Eukaryota > Metazoa > Chordata > Mammalia > Cingulata > Chlamyphoridae > Cabassous > Cabassous unicinctus. The sequence goes on from JAQZBX010107006.1 coordinate 7,038, forward strand.
TTTTGTAGATTTATCTTGTCTCTACTGCTCTGTAAGAGCTTTTCTGCTGTATGTTCGATTACATAAACAATGAATAATACATGTGTGCTTTAAGTTTATCAGTATCTGTGTATCATTCATTTAAATATATAAAATTTACCCTACATAGGTTTTTCAGGAATCAGCGATGCTCCTAAGACAGATGAAGTCTATTTCTAAATGCCAACTACAAGAACAGAGAAGAAATAAAGAAGAAAAAAGACTGATCTGCTCAGAGAAGTAATACACTAATGAATTCTAACACAAATCTCCTATTTTCGTAGAATGACTTAAAAAAACAAGACTTAGAAGAACTCAAAAGAAAAAAAAAGGTTGAAAATAAGATCAATGAGAAATATTAAATTTTGCAAAAACTGACGTGTATTCTAAGTTGTCATTTTTATCAGTTATTCATAAACACAGATTCAATACTCAATTAAGGTTTTAAAAAAACATCAGACCCCAGTACCTACCATTGCCTCCATTAAAAAAAAAATTTCCCTTACCACACCGTCCTCCTAATACAGTTTTAGCATAATTTTGGTTAGATCGATATTCAGTGTTTCCATTACAGTGATGACAAAAATTATTCAAAGACAACATCAGGAAAGTTATCTTTATTTTCCTCTCCTATACAAGTTTTTTCCCTTAGATTAGTAACTGTTTTGTTTTCTCATTCGCTTCATTTTCTGGGCAACCTTAACCCTAAACTCTCCCCAAATTCCTGAATCTGCTCTCAAGATGTTCATCCACATCAGATCCTGAAGAAGCCTCTCCTGGAGCCTCCCAACCTGCCTCCTGTGTCTACTGGTTGACCTCTGTGCTTTCTGCAAAGCTGTCATTCTGCCTCTGCCTTTACCATCATAGGAAATCCTTCCTTCTTTCCCCTATATCAGCTCTTCTGCTTCCTATATCCTGTATTTCCTCATCTTACTTTATTCCCTTATTTAGCTGGAACTAGGACAACCAACTCATCCCAATTTGCCCAGAAATTTCCTAGTTTTAGCACTGAAAGTCCCACATTCCAAAAAACTACTCGATCCCAGGTAAACTGGACAGTTGGTTGCCCTATTTGGCACCCACCGGTGTACAGAAGGAAGAATTTTTTGAGGACTTGCATGTCTACAAATGCCCATATCCTACCTTCACACCTGATTGAGAAACTGGCTGGGTGGAGAATTCCAGGTTGAAAATTATTTCCCTTTGAAATTGTTAACATTGTCTTCTAGCTTCCATTGCTGCTGCTGACAAGTCCAAGGCTTTTCTGATTCTTGATCCTTTCTATTCTTTCTCTTTGGAAACTTTTTGGATCTCCTCTTTGTCCCCAGACTTCTGGAAATTTCACAGTGATGTATGTATTATTCTGGGTATTTGCCTTCTATCTAGAAACACATCCTTCAGTTCCAGAATATTTCTTGAGTTATTTCATTGATGATTTCCTCCCCGCTGTCTGCTCTGTGCCCACTTTGGAATGTCTATTATTCAGATATTAGGCCTCCTAAATTGGTCCTCTAACTATCTTCTCTTTATCTCCTCTTTCCTAACTCTTTGTGGATTTTGCTCTATTTTCTGGGGATTTTTTCAGCTTTACCTTCCAGTTCTTGTGCTGAGGTTTCATTTTATTTCAGGAACTTTTTTATTCTATTTTGTTCCTTTTTATGGCATCATGATTTTATTTCATGGTTGTAGTGTCACCCTTATCTTTGATAACATCAGTGATAGTTTTCTGTGAATATTTTCTTGTGGTTTTTTTGCTTTGGTTTTTTTTTTTTTCTATCTGGTTGCATCATCTTTTTGGTGCCCCTCTTCGTGCCGCATGGGGGCCTGCACAGGTCAGGGATGCCTTTCTTTTTTTACCATGAGGTCCCAAGGATCGAACCAGGGTCCTCCATATAGTAAAAAGGAGCTCAATGGGTTGAGCCACAGCTGCTTCCCTCTGTCTATGTTTTTGAAGTTTTGTTTTCCCTGTAGAATCTGTTTCATATAAGTTGCTCTTTCTTTCTTTCTTTGTTTGAGGCTGTACCTTATACATTAGAGGCTTCCTTCAGATGTCTGGTAATCCTTGGTTTTCTGTTCAGATTTAATTATGAGAAACGGAAAAGATGATCTGATCTCTGACTCCTTGGGTGAAGCCCATTGATAATGACCTTCACTGCAGTGCAACTGAGTCTTTAGTGAGCAAGCCCTGATATCTGCACCTTTAGGTCTTTCCTCTTAGGTGGGTCAGTTTCTCCAGAGAAAACTCTTCTGATTTCCAGCTTTTGAGATAAAGGTCTTGTTGCCAGCATTCTGGGAGCCAAGCAGAAATAAACGTTTGTTTAATTCTCCTTATTTTCAGTATGAAATATCCACCCTAAATTATGCCTGATGTCACTCAACCTAGAGAACTTCTGTTTTACTAAGATAAACATTTGTGATGGTTAGGCTAATGTGTCAACTGGGCCAGGTAATTGTGTCCAGGTGTTAGGTCCAGCAAGCACTGGGCTAATTGTAATACAAGAGCATTTATGGACTTCGATCACCAGTGAGTTTACTGCGTGGATGGCTGATTATAACTGCATCAATCAGGGAGATTACATCATCAATGGGTGATGCTTTTATCCAATCAGTTGAATCCTTAAAAGGGGAAGTGATTTCAACACTCAGAGAGAACTTCCCAGCTCGTCGTTGGACAGGCAACTTCTCCCAGAAACTCATCAAGGACCTTTCATCAGACTTTCATCGGAGCCCCTGGTTTGCAGCCTGCCTGTGGAACCTGGACTTGTGCATCCCCATGGTTGCATGAGACACTCTTTTAAAATCTCATATTATTGACAGATATCTCCTGTTGATTCTGTTTCCCGAGAGAACCCTGACTAATACAGCTTGGTACCAGGAGTGGTTCTTGAGGAACAGAGTCTTAAACATGGGATGTCTGAGGTGGTTCTGGGAGTTTTGTAACTGGCTCTCTATTCTAATTGGACTCAGGGGTACTAATGACTCCCTTTCCAATAATGAAGAGGTTGCTAATAGTCCATGGCGTGAGGTGGCAATAAAGATACCCAAAATAGCATCACTGGATTCCCCTACTTCCATGCTTATAAGAAGCAAGGATCTGGGTGAGAGTGTTTTCAACATCTCAACAGAATTTTGTGGAGTAAAATAATATAATGATGTTGGCTGCCTCCTCCTAGATACCCTGGATACAGTTACAAAAGAAAGAGATGAGTTAAAGTCTTCAAATTTGAAACTTAAATGCCGCATGAATGATATGAAAGTTTCTACGTGTGCCTTAAAAGAAAATCTTGTCTCCTGTAGCCACAGACTTAAGATATCTGAGAATAAAACCCAGACTCTCATTGTACGAGTAGCAGAATTACAGGGGAAACTAAAATCTCAACCTCGCAGGGTTTCTGCAATTAAAGTGAAGGCATTGATTGGAAAGGAGTGGAACCCAGAGGACTGGGACAAAGACATATGGGATGATGATAATATTGGTGGGGACACTGGAACCCTAAATTCTGCTGAGACTTTACCAGATAAACCTGAGATGGCCTGCCCTGTGGAGACCACACCTTGTCAACCTTGTATCATCCAGCCTCCAGCCTGCCCCAGGGAGTCCGGACTTCCTTCCAGCCCTGAGGTGGGTACAAGCCAAATGG
>JAQZBX010107007.1:0-10696 GCA_029593785.1 Cabassous unicinctus
TCAATCCCTGGGACTTCCCAGTAAAAATAAAAAAAATAAAAAAAGAAAAATATAGAGGATGCACAGGCCTCCAGGCCCCATACACGGGTGCAATGTCAGGCCCCGCTGAGCCATGCAACAAGATGATGACGTAATAAGAGAGTGACAAAAGGGAGAGGCAAGACAAGATGCGACAGAAAACCAGGAACTAGGGTGGCGCAGGTGGTAGGACGCCTCTCTCCCACATCAGAGGTCCCGAGGATTGAATCCCAGTGAAGACAGGAGGAGAAGGATTTGAAGAGAAGGCAGGAAACAGACACAGAAAATTTCCCAGCGAATGGACACAAAAACAGCAAAAATGGGGGAGGTGTTTAAAAATGGATAAAAGTAAGTAAATAAATAAATAAATAAGTCTTTAAAAAATATATGCCAGAGGCATACAAAAGCAGAGTTGAAATCATAGAGAAAAAAATAAGCAAAGTAGAAGACAGAACTGCTGAAATTCAAAAAGGGAGAATGATAGAGAGAGACAAGAATGGGAAAAATTGAACAGGGGCTCAGGGAATTGACTGATAGCATGAAGTATAAAAATATATGTGCCATGGGTGTTCCAGGAGAAGAAGAGAAGGGAAAACAGGTAGAAAGTGTATTTGAGGAGATAATGGCTATAATTTCCCAAATGTCTCATGGAAGACATTCCAAAAAGCATAGCAGACTACAATCAGAATAAATCCAAATAGAACTACTCCAAGACACATAATATTTGAGATGTTAAATGCCAAAGATAAAGAGAAAATTCTAAAAGCAGTGAAAAGGAAGTGAAACATTATGTACTAGGAATCCTTAGTAAGATTTTGTGCAGATTTCTCATCAGAAACAATGGAGTTAGAAGACAGTGGTAAGATATAATAAAGATATGGAAAGAGAAAAACTGCCAACCAAGAATTCTTTATCCAGCAAAATTGTCCTTCAAATATGAAGATGAGTTTAAAATATTCACAGATAAACAGAAATTAAGAGAGTTTGTAAACAGGAATCCAGCTCAGCAAGAAACACTAAAGGAAGTTCTGTAGCCAGAATGGAAAAGACAGAAGAGAAAGGTTTGGAGGAGAGTGTAGACATGAAGACTATCAGAAAGAGTAACCAAAAAGGATGAAAAGACAGACAAAAACAAGATATCTCATATGAAAACCAAAGGATAAAATGGTTGAAGTAATATCTTTACAGTAAAAACTTTGACTGTTATTGGATTGAATTCCCCAATTAAAAGGTACATGCTGACAGATGGATAAAAAATTAAAAAATAAATAAAATGAGCCATCCATCTGCTGTCTGCAAAAGACTTACCTAAGACCCAAGGATACAAATAAGCTGAAAATGAAAGTTTGGAAAAAGATATTTCATGCAAACAGTAAGCAACAAAGAGCAGGGTAGCAACACTAATATCAAACAAACTATATGAAACACTAGACAAAACAAACTTTAAACGCAAGAAAGTCATAAGCGATGTAGAATGCCAATATATTTTAATAAAAGGGGCAATCCACCAGGAAGGAGAAACAGTCATGAATTTCTATGCACCTAATTATGGTTCCCTAAAATACACGAGGCAAACTCTGGCAAAACTGAAAGGAGAAATAGATGTCTCTACAATAATAGTTGGATACTTCGATATGCTGCTCATGTCAATAGATAGAACAACTAGGCAGAAATAGAGAACATAAACAATAGATAAATGTGCTAGACCTAACAGACATATACCGAACATTGCACCCCAGATCATCTGGTTATACAGTCTTCTCAAATGTTCATGGATCTTTTTGTGGTATAGACCACATGTTGGGTCACAAAACATGTCTCAATAAATACAAAAAGATTGTAATTATACAAAACACCTTCTCTGAACATAATTGAATTAAGCTGAAAATCAATAATGGGCAGGAAAGGAGAAAATTTGCAAATACATCAGGCTAAACAACACACTCCTAGAACAATCAGTGGGTCACAGAAGAAATTGCAAGAGAAATTATTAAATATCTGGAGACAAATGAAAATGAGAACACAACTTATCAAAACATATGGGATACATGAAAGCAATACTAACAGGGAAATTTGTAACCCTAAGTGCATATATTGAAAAAGAAGAAAAAGCAAAATTCAAGGACCTAAACTGAAAACCTGGAGGAACTAAAAAAGAGCAGCAAATTAATCCCAAAGCAAGCAAGAAAAAAAAAAAGAAGAAGAAAAGAAATAAAGATTAGAGCAGAAATAAATAAAATTGAGAAATAAAAAGAAATAGAGATAATCAACAAAGCCTAAAGCTGATTTTTGGAGATTAATAAAATTGTCAAATGCTTAGCTAGACTAACAAGGAAAAAAAACAGAGAGAGAGAGAGAGAAGATGCAAATAAATAAAATCAGTAATGAAGGGAAGGCATTATGACTGACCCTACTGAAATAAAATAGATCATAAGAGGATATTATGAAAAACCGTATGCCAACAAATTAGGCAAACTAGATGAAATGGACAAATTCCTAGAAATGCACAAACAACTTACATTGACTCCACAAGAAATACAAGAACTCAACAAACCAATCACAAGTAAAGAGATTAAATGTCAGAAAAAAATCTTCCAACACAGAAAAGTCCCAAACCAGATTCTTTCACAGGTGAATTCTACCAAATATTTCAAGAAGAGTTAATACCAATACTGTTTAAACTTTACCAAAAATGTGAGGAGGAGGGAAAACTGCCATTTTATGAAGCCAACATCACACTCACTAATTCCAAAGCCAGATAAAAATACTGCAAGAAAAGAAAATAACAGACCAATCTCTGAAATGAACATATATGCAAAAATTCTCAACGAAATACTTACCATTAGAATCCAACAACATATTAAAAGAATTATACACCACGATGAAATGGGTTTTATTCCTAGTATGCAAGGGTGGTTCAACACAAGAAAATCAAACAATGTAATACACCACATTACCAAATCAAAAGAAAAAAAAAAACACATGATCATCTCAATTGACACAGAAAAGGCATTTGAAAAAAATCCAGCACCCTTTCTTGATAAAAACACTGTGAAAGAAAGGAATAGAAGGAAAGTTCCTCAACATGATAAAAGGGCATATATGCAAAACCCACAGCCAACACTGTACTTAATGGGAAGACGTGAAAGCTTTCTGTCTAAGATCGAGAAAAAGACAAAGAAGCCCACTGTCACCACTGTTGTTCAACAATGTAGTAGAAGTTCTAGCTAGAGTAATCAGGCAAGATAATAAAATAAAAGGCATACAAATTGGAAATGAGGAAGTAAAACTTTCACTATTCCCAGATGACATAATCATATACTTTGAAAATTCTGAAAGATCTATGACAATGTTACAAGAGCTAATAAGTGAGTTCAGCAAAATGGCAGGATACAAGATCAACATGCAAAAATCAGTAGTGTTTCTATACACAAGTAATGAACAATCTGATGGGAAAATCAAGAAAAAATTCCATTTACAATAGCAAGGAAAAGACTCAAATATCTATAAATTAATTTAACTAGGGATATAAAGGACCTGTATTCAGAAAACTGCAAAACAATGTAAAATGAAATCAAAGAAGCTCCCCCCAAAATGGAAGGACATTACATGGACATGGATTGGAAAAATAAATATCATGAAGATGTCAATTCTACCCACACTGATTTGTAGATTCAATGCAATCCCAATCAAAATTCCCAACAGCCTACTTTACAGAAACAAAAAAGTCAATTACCAAATTTATTTGGAAGTGAAAAGGACCCAAATAGCTAAAAGCTTCCTAAAAAAGAAGAGCAAAGTTGGAGTACTCACTCTTCCTGATCTTGAAGCATATTACAAAGTTACAGTGATCAAAATAGCGTAGAATTGGCATAAAGATAGACACATTGGTCAATGGTATTGAATTGAGAGTTTATAAATAGACCCTCACCTCTATGATCAACTGATTTTTGATAAGCCTATTAAGCCCACTTTACTGGGACAGAACTGGCTCTTCAACAAATGGTGCTGGGAGAACTGGATATCCATAACAAAAGAATGAAAGAAGACCCCTATCTCTTTCCCTGTAGAAGAATCAACTCAAAATGGATCAAAGACTTAAACATAAAAATCAGGGCCATAAAACTCATAGATGATAATGTATGGAAACATCTTCAAGATCTTGTGGTAGAAGGGGAACTCTTAATCCTTACACCCAAATGACAAAGAACAAGTTTAAAAATACAAAAATGGAGCCTACTCAAACTTAATCACTTTTGCACCTTGAAGGACTTTGTGAAGAAGGTAAAAAGGCAGCTTACTCTATGGTAGAAAATATTTGGAAGTCACGCATCCAGCAAGGGTTTATTATCCGTGATATATAAAGAGATCCTATAACTCAACAATAAAAAGACAAAATATCCAATTAAAAAATAGGCATGATTTGAACAGACATTTTTCTAAAGAAGAAACACAAATGGCAAAAAACACATGAAAAAATGTTCAACGTCACTACTTATTAGGGAAATACAAATCAAAGCTACAATGAAATATCATTTCACACCTACTGGAATGGCCACTATTAAAAAATTACAAGTGTTGGAGAGGATGTGGAGTAATAGGAATGTTTATTCACTGTTGGTGGGAATATAGAATGACATAACAGTGGTGGATGTCTGTTTGGCAGTTCCTAAAGAAGCTAGATATATATCTGCCATGTGACCTGGTGCTATAGTTTGCCACAGGGCTGCCAATGCAAAGTACCAGAAATTGGTTGACTTTTTTTTTTCACTTTATTTTCAAAGAAACTTTAGGTAACAAAAAAGTCACACAAAAAATATAGGGGATTCCATAAACCCCACCCCTCCCCCCTCACATTTACCCCTATTAATAACATCTTACATGAGTACATTTATTACAATTCATGAACAAGTATTGAAGCATTGCCACTAACCATGGTCAATGGTTTACAATATGGTTCACATTCTGTACTGTACACTTTTATAAGTTCTAATAAAATGTGTAATGGTCTGTATCTGTCATTGCAAGATCATGCAGAACAATTATTATGGGAATTTTATTGAGGGTAAAAAGCTTACAGTTTTGAGGCTGTGAAATGTCCAAACCAAGGCACCCTCAGAGATGCTTTCTCACCAAAGTCAGCTACTGGTCATCCTGGCATCATGCCACATGGTGATCATGCATGTAGCAGGGCTCCTCAGCCTTGATCTGCAACATGGACCCAGCTCCTTGGAGACCTCTTTCCATGACTCTGTGCTCTGCTGATTCCAAACTCTGGAAACTCTCTCATCCTCTCTGGGTTTCTCTGCCTTTCTGCAGCTGTAGGGAAATCTGGAGTCCTTTCTCTACTTTCTCCTTTCTCTCACAAGGGAGGATCAAAATGATAGCTTCCTTTTTCTGTGTCTCTCTCTTTGTGTCTTCATTTATATCAAGCTCCAGTAAGAGGGTGGAGACCCAGTCCGAGTCATGTCTCACTGATATGGTCAAATCAAAAGTGTCCCACACCCACAGGAATGGATTAGTTCAATAACATAATCTTTTTCTTTTGGGGATTCATAACAGAACTCCAAAGTGTCATACTTCACCCTCCAAATCCCAAAAAAGGCATGTTCTTTTCATATGCAAAATACATTTATTGCATCACAATATTTCAAAAGCCTTAAATCATTTCATTAGCAATGCTAAGAACAAAATCACATCAAAATCAGTTATAGGTATGCAGTTTGTCTTGGGACAACATTCACCTCTGGCTGTAGACATGTGAAACTTAAAAAAAAAAAAAACTTATATGCTTCTAATATACAAAGGAGGGACAATCACAGGATAAAGATTTTCATTTCCATAAGGAGAAACTGGAATGAAAACAGACATTGTAGGTCCCAAACAGTTCTGAAAACCTCCAGAATCTGAGAGTCATCTATAGAAAGAGATGATGGTTTCTTCTCCCCTATATCTCTAGAAAAAAAGCTAAAAAAAGAAACATGGACTGTATATCATAGCAAACCCTCTTGTGAAAAATGTGTATGGTTAATAGTGTATGTATAAGAATGCTTTCCTCTGAAACAGAACAAATGTATGTTAATGTTTCAAGATGCTAATTTCATGGAGATATTTGGGCAAAAATACAACCAAAGCAAAATATGGGTAACAGGGTAAAGTAACATATTAATAACCCTCCATCAATGGCAAAAAAGGAGTATACTAAGTGAAAGAAATTAGACAAGAAGTACTAAATTTGTTTAATTCCATTATACAAATACATTAGAGATGTAAATAGTGTAGCTGTTATATATGGAAGGAGAAGGATAGAAAGATTGAGAGGTGACTACTAAGAGGTAGGTTTTCTTTCTTCTTTTCTCTATTTTTTGGAGTAATGAAAATGCTCTAATATTGATTGAAGTGATGAATGCACAACTCTGTGCTTATACAAAATGCCATTGATTGTACATTTTAGATGGATTGTATGGTTTATGAGCATGTTTCAATATAACTGATAATAAAAAAAAATCCCAAATCTTACTTTAGATAATAACACTTGGCCCAATGAAATTACCTATTTGTCACATCATCTAAATCTTTGCAAATATACTCATAAATAATGAAATTCACATTTGGGTAAGAAAGTAATTTGTCATTTAGTTAGAATGTTGACTATTAGTTTGGTCATTCCTTCAAATTTTATATTCATATTTAGAGAAAGACTCAAAAATGAAAATGACTTATACAGATGGCAAATTAATATTGCATGTAATTTTCTTCATTTCTCTTCTTTTTGTTCATTACTTGGTTTATTTGCAAGAAAACAGGGCTTTTGATTAATAAGAATTCATTTTCATGAACTGTCTCAGCATACAAAATCACAAGATCCTCATTAACAAGATAAGCTCTGTGATCATACAGCAACAGATATAAAGGTGAATAGAAACCCAGAGAGAGTGCAAACTATTCTTTACAGAGATGAAGATAGTAAACTCCAGAAAATAAAAATGATTTCACCACGATCACTCTGAAGTTCCATAATTGGGCTCAACCCTTTCTGAATCCCAAATAGTTATTTGTATTTCATTACAAAGCATGGACATCAACACATTTAGGTAACTGACTTATAATGTCAGGGCTCAAAACCTCTTTTTGTCCTGTTGCTTATTGCTGATGTGTTTTGTTTTTTTTTTTTAGTTATTCATTTTTCTTTATATTATTATGGCAAACAGCACTAAGGATACTAGCTCTAGGTGAGGGATTGTTAGTCTATGCTCTGTTCTCTTCCCATTTTAATAATCTTATTTAAAGCAAAATGAAAACAACCATAAAGAAATGTATGAGCAGCTTGTTTCTAGGTATAAAGCTTTAGAATATTTCCTAAAGGAGTGTCTCGGTATGGTAGGCTGTTATCACAAATATCACACAATAGATTGCCTTAAACAAAAGAAATTTATTGGCTCATGATTTCTGGGACTAGAAGGCTGGTTTCTTCCCAGGGTCAGTAGCATTTTGGTTGTCTGGCAATCCTTGGGTTCCTTGGCTTTCCTATAACATGGTGATGTTCCTTCTTTTCTCTTCCAGGTTCCCACTGACTTCTAGCATCTGGTACCTCCCCATGGCTTTATTTCTTTATGTCTTACTTTCTTCTGCTTATAGATGATCCAGGAGTCTAGAATAAGGCCCAACTTTATTAAGTTGGTCCACACCTTTATGAAAACAAGATCTTTAAGAGATTTTATTACAATAGGTTCACACCTACAGAAATGTGGAATAATACCAAGGACATGTTTAAATTGTGGTAGATAATTCAACCCACTACAAGTTGTAGCAATAATATAATAAATGTTTACTCACTTTTAAATGTTACTGATACCCATTTAAAAACTGTTCTATGATGTTGCATTTTATAACCGTTTTGCTCAACAGAGGCAAGCCTATATGGTCTGTGTAAATCCTTTGTTAATAATGTGTCATGCTAATAATCTCAAAGAACCATTGTCATATACATATATATATATATATGCATATATATATTTAAAAAAAACTATCCCTTGTAATAAAATGACCTCAAATATTCCTTTCATTGTTTTCAGTAAACATACATTTATAGCCTTTCTATTTTGTATAGATGCTAAACCTTTCACTGCAGCTGAAGAATAAAATGTTGCTGTTATCAGAACTCAAAAAAGCTAAGTATTACACACAGTTCTATACTTTTTAGTTGTATGTGATACAAGAAAGTTCATTTATTAACACTTAGCCTTAGTGTTTTATTCAACTATAAATAAAGAAAACAATATTGAGGCTACCTTTCTCACAAATTAATGAAAAATCTGTTGGAAAATGAAAGGAAACAGAATGTAAAAGCCACAGGATCAGTCATGAAGGGAAACAGTCAAATTTTGTTTGGTTTGCTTTAATCTTGCAGAGTGTTGAAGAAATCTTTTCTTCATTTATAGGTAAAAGAATTACACTGTAACAAAATAATCAGAAATATTTGATAACAAAAGAAAGCATGAAAAAACTTAAATCAATATTAGATACTTAGTCATATTAGTCAGTTGGACTGTGCTGCATGCAGCAAAACCTATTAGGAAAAAGCAAAAATAATGCAAGGATGACTGTATAAAATGCAAGAGCAATGATGAGCTAAGAAATTGGATTAACAGTCAGTAAATCTAATTAAACATGGTCTCTATAAAATACTGATAAAGTTTGAAGTGTGAAGTTGAAAATAAAACAAGATACTGTATAAAAGAGCAACTAAATCAAGATAGGATTTTAAAAATTGTTAAATATACAAAAATTTTGAAAATCAAATTAATGAGTTTTTTTGGACACAGGCAATAAAAAAACCCAAATTAGAAAGATAACATGTATATTTTCTCAATCTCAAACATGTAAGAAAAACTTACAGAAAATTACCATGTACTTGAGAAATCAGCAATAAAATTAAATGTGAAGTCAATAATAAAAGATGAGAATGTGCTTGGATTGAACTTTTGTGTCAAAGAGGAAATCTTAGTGTGTTATGATGAGGATATGTCGGTTCACGTATAACCCACCTTACTGAGAATGGGTCTTAATCCTGTTCATGGAGTTCTTTATTACTTTATAAATGGAAGGAATATAGATGAAGAAAATCCACAGAAACAAGAAGCTGAAATCAACAAAACCAAGAAGAGAAAGAACAGATCAGCAGACACCAACATACGCTTTGATATGTGGCAGAGGAACCAAGGAACGCCAGCAGTCAGTCATCAGGAAGAAAGTAATGCATTAATGATGCATTCATTTGGAAAATTTTCTAGGCTCTGGTCATGAGTAAACAAATTCTCATTGTTTAAGTCACCCCATTTACTGCTCCTTACTTTGAGCAGCCTAAGAAAGAGAGCTTGGTACCAAGAGAGTGGGTGCTGCTCCTGCAAATACCAAAAATATGGAAACAGCTTTGGAATTGCGTAATGGGTAGAGACTGGAAGAATTGCGTGGTGCTTGATAGAAAAGGTCTAGATTGCTTTGAGGAGTCTGTTTGTAGATATATGGATGCTAAAGCTACTTCTGATGAGGACTTTGAAGAAAATGATGAGTGTTATTGAAAACTGGAGGAAAGGCGATTCTTGTTTTAAAGTGGCAGAAACCTTGGCAAAATTGAGTTCTGATGTTGTGTCAAAGGCAGAATTTGAGAGTTATAAGGTTGACTATTTAGCTGAGGAAATTTTTAAGCTAAATGTGGAAAGTGCAGCCTGGTTTCTTCCTGTGAAAGGAAAGGGATAAGCTAAGAACTGAACTCTTGGACATGAAGGAGAAAGAAATTGATGGTTTAAAAAACTCTGAGTATCTGGAAAGTGAGTCCCTAGAGAATAGTGCACCAGTAAGTGTTTAAATTAACTTCAATCCAGTCTGGCATTTCAGTGCAAGTCAGGATTGTAAATATAGTTATCAGGATTGTAAATATAGTTATCCAAGAATCATATGTGGAAATTTTGTCTGTTGATTTGGATCCCTGTGAACTATATACAAAATTGACAAGTTTTTTTTTTGAGATCTGTATCAACAGAACCATTGCCAGCCTGGACTACGAAGGACAGAAAAGGGGCAGATTGAAGGAAATTCACTTAAAGGGTACAATCATGGAAGCTGAGGTCTCAACCAAAGACTTCTTTTCAGGCCAAGAGAGTGGACTCAGCTATGTGTGTGGAAATGGTGAGTCTGCCCTGGTGCTTGGAGAGAGTGGGCATTTCACCCCATTGTTAAGGAAAAGTGCTACCACCCCAGTGTTCTCAGAGGTTTGAACCTGTGCCCCAGGGGTTGAAGAGGGTCTGGCCACCACCCCAGTTTTCTCAGAGAGTAGAACCTATTCTCCAGGGATTTCAGAGATCCTGGCAGCCATCTGGATGTTTAGAGAGGGTGGTGCCTTCACCCAGTGTTGAAGGAGGGCATGGCTGCAGTTTAAGAGCTTGGAAGGGGTGGAGCTGCCACTCCATCAGGCCCAGTGGACAAAACATTGGTCCTTAGATGACTCGCACACCTTGAAATCTAATGGAGTAAGCCTTTAGGGTTTAGGAATTTTTGGGACCCATGACCTCTGTTTTCCTTTCAATTTCTGTGCCTGTCTCTATTTTGTATTTTGGAAGCAGATCGCTAAGTTTCACAGGTCCATAGCTGGAGAGGAATTATGTCCCAGGACAAATCA
>JAQZBX010107008.1:0-10695 GCA_029593785.1 Cabassous unicinctus
CCTTGGAATGTCTTTTTTTTTTTTTGTATTCCTAATGTGCTTTTTTGTTTTCAATTTATTTATACACATTTCCACTGTTTTACTAGCTCTATATCACCCACATAACATAGCTATAACAATATAGGACTTTAAAGTCGAATCATATATGAAATAGTCAGGGTGGGGTTTCTGAAGTAGTTTAGATATTTAAAATATCCATTGTGCACTGCCAGTGACTGGTTGGTCCAAATTTCTATTTGTCTCAAATTGTGATGTTTAATTTTTCAGGAATCCGCTTACGTAGAATTTTATTCTCTTTGATTTGTTTATTGCTCATATTGAAAATAACCTTAAACCTTTTAATCATTTTGTATAGTGTTTCCAACTTAGTATTATTCTTTTCACCAGCATTTCATAACAATTTACTTCAGAACGCAGATAAATAATCCAGAAAGGTGCTCTTCCGTGAAGTCCCTTCACTTGGTAAGCTGTTTTTCCTGGTTCAGTTCAGATTTGCATTAGTCTTTTATCTTTTCAAAAACATTTCTGCAATTTCCCTATTGCTCTTTGACCTACCACTAAAACAAAGATGTGTTTCCACATGTTTCTTTTTGGTTTGGGAGTAAGATGTTTCTCTCACCTTATTCAGCTTAAAACCTTCCTGAAGATTTTCATTATACATTTTCTTTGTAGAGTTTTATGACCTATTCTTATTTGTATGTTTCAAATTATAACAATGCATTATTAACTTAACTTTTCAGAGTCACCCAAAATCTTTTCCTCATTGCTTTTTTGTTGTTGTTGTTTGATTGTTTGTTTTACCGTTTTTAGGGTTTTACTTTTTGTCATTTGCCTTTTCAGAATTTCATATTATTCTTTTGCCATGTTTCAATTTCATGCTACACTGGAGTTGTGACTCTTCTCAAGTCCCTTTTTTTGCCATTATTTATTTTCCTTTACATGTTCCTGTTCTATTTTCAGCTTCCCATCCTACACCATTCCAAAACTGCATGGACATCTGTACCATTGTACAAGCCTTTGTTACCATTTCACCTTCTTCCCTGTTCTTGATATGAGTTCTGCTGCCGCTTGACTTACTAAAATTTTAATTTAGAATTTTCACAGAATTATACTTTACTTAATCCTTACATGTTATAACTTCACTTACTTGCATTTAATTTCCCACTTGCATCTTAATATCAAATTTTATCTCCCTATATTTTATTTCTATCCTAATTTACCATTTCATTGTCTTTTTATATTTTTTTCTAGCACTGTTTTATACAAATTTTACTGTTCTAAAATTTTCCATTTTCTTTGTATCTCTTTTTTAACATTTAGCATTTTAGCTTCTGATCTTAATCTTGTTTCAAATTCTTCTACTTTAATTCTATATATTACAGTCTTGCAAATGACAATTGACACTAATAAGAATAAATATACTTTAAGTTTGAATCTGTCTGGAATTTTTATATCTATAGATCAATGAAGGTAAAAGAACAATTTACCCACGAATGCCATTAAAAATGTTTCTACAGGATAGCTCCTTCCATTGTGTGATTGTTTTATAAATCATGCCATTTAGCAAACCACTAGCTCTAACTACTTAGCATTCCCGTAACAAGCAATGAAGAATTATTGATGAAGAATTAATATTTTGTTGCAAGAATAAAAGTTTTCCTCATGAGCTGCTTTAAAAAAATATACTCATGTCAATATATGTGTTAATAGGGAGTATCTCCTTTTCTTGAAACATTGAAATAGCAGGATGATTTTCAAAATCTGTTTATTGAGTGAATATTTCATGTTCGGGCCAGGGATGTTGTTTATGGAAAAGGAATCAAAGGTTCAAGAAATTCAGATGGTTCCATGTCTCATTTCTTAGGCGAGTAGTGCCCCCTTCTTCTTCCTAAGATTTAATGACTAACCTCAATTTTGTATAAATGATCTTTTGCTTTCATTTATAATTTTCCATCTAGTTATAAAGCATTGTTTAGTTTGCCCTGCTTTTGATATTACATAAACTGAATCACACTATATGTATTCTTCAATGGCTAACTTCTTTCTCTGAACATTATGTTCCAAATTTTTCCATATATATGCTTATAGTGATAGTTGGCTTATCTTTACAGCAGCATAGTATTTCATTGGATGGAAATGCATATGTTTCTGGGCTCTTTTCAGATTGCTTTCTTTAGGATAAATTCCTATATATGAGATTGTTAGGTCAAAGATAGAATTCTTTTTTAGATGTTCACTATATATTGAAAATTTGTCTTCCAAAAATTTTACTCAAGTTAATATTATTTACAGCTGTTTCTCAGAATGGCCATGTTCCTCCCATCTCACCAACACTGTGATTTTGCATCCTTTCTAATTTCTTTCATGTTGAATTCCAAAGCCATTCCACCAAAGAAGTAGTCATTCCAATGTGGATAAAATTTCTCAGGGGAAAATGTTATATTTAGGCATGGAGATATGATGTTACAGCGTTGGATAATTTCTGCATCTGGGGAATACTATTTAGATGTGGTCAATGAAACTACAGCATCTTGCACATCAACAGCATTAGGAGAATATCAGTCCTTAGATTTTTACTGGAAGGAAAATGTTTCCACAAATCTAGTTTTAAGAGACTCCGATTTGTTCAATTTTAAATCTGTGCATATGTAACTCAATTGCAGTGTGTGACTGGCATCTATTTTCTGGTTAGATCTGCCTTCTGCATTTCCCTGTCAAACTTTGACCCTTGTTAAGTAAATGGCAACTTTTCAGAGAAAATGATTAAATCAAAAGGCTGTTTTGCGATCAGAATCATTCAAAATAAAAGCTTAGCATTCCTGTTACAGACAAAAAGAGGAAAATAATCCAAGTGATAACACACAAACATTTTAGGGGCATCCAGAAAATATTTTTTTTCAGAAACTCTGTTTTATTAATATATTTCCCAACCCTATATTTTGAGTCTTAGCTATATTTCTTCTTCCTAAGATTTAATTATAACCTCCATTTTGTGTTTATTGTTCCTTTCCTTGTAACTTTAAAAAAAATTTTTATTAGAGAAGTTGTAAACTTACAAAACAATCATGTATAATGTGCGGAATTCCCACACAACACCTCTCCACCAACACACTACATTGTTGTGGAACATTTGTTACAGATTATGAGATAACATCATCAGACTATTTCCACTAATTATGGTCTAGAGCATACATTTGGTATATTTTTTCCATATCCCCCTATTATTAACACAGTACTTCTTTGACATTAATGCAAGAATATTACAATATTGCTATTAAATGTAGTCCATAGGTTATATTAATTGCATTTTTCCCATGCATCTCCATAGTCTTACCACCTTGTAAAAGTGATGTACATTTGTTCTAGTTATAGAATAACATCCTTGTGTTTGTACTGTTAACCATAATTCTCATCCATCTCTGGGTTCACTATGTTATTCAGTCCCTAGATTCTTCTCTAGCTTTCTTTCAATTAACATTTTACATCTCTAGACTCCCCCTTTCAGTCACAATCTCATTTATAAACCAGCTGTGTTAATTATGCTCAGTATACTGTGTTACCATCAACTATCCATTTCCACACTTTTACAGTCAAACTAATTAAAACTTATACATACATTAAGCAATAGTACTCCTTCTCAGCCATCATCCTATCTCCTAGTAACCTTACTCTAGGTTTTAACTCCATGCGTTTATTCTTTGTATTTAGTTCTTGTTAGTGAGACCACACAATATTGTCCTTTTGTATCGGGCTTATGTCACTCAGCCTAATGTCTTCAAGGTTCATTCACATTATCATGTGTCCCAGTTTCACTTCTTCTTATAGGACCATAATAGTCCATCATATGTATATAACACATTTTGTTTATCTATTCATCGGTTGATGGACACTTGGGTTGTTTCCATCTTTTGGCAATTGTAAATGATACCACTCTGAACATCGATGTGCAAATGTCTGTTCATGTCACAGTTTTCAGTTCTTCTGGACATATTCCTAGTAGAGCAGTTCTATATTTAGCTTCTTGAGGAACCCCAAAACTGTCTTCCACAGAGGCTGCACCATTTTACAATCCCACCGACAGTGAAGTACTGTTCCTATTTCTCTACATCCTCCCCAGCACTTATTGTTTTCTGTGTATTTGTTTTTTTAAATAATGCCATTCTATGAGATGTGAGATGATAGCTCATTGTAGTTTTGATTTGTATTTCCCTAATAGCTAGTGATATGGAACATTTTTTCATGTGCTTTTTCCCCATTTTATTTCCTCTTTGGAGAAATATCTGTTTAAACTCTTTTACCCATTTTAAAATTGGATTGCTTGCTCTTTTATTGTTGAGTATATGATCTCTTTATATAGCATAGAAATCAAACCCTTATAGGATATGTGGTTTCCAAATACTTTTTCCCATTGAGTGGGCTGCCTTTTCACCTTCTTGAATCACAAAAGTGTTAAGTTGAGGGGGTCCCATTTATCCATTTTTCTTTCCTTGTAACTTTGAAGTTGCTTTTCAATGAAAGGTCATAAATTCTCTGAGGAAAGAGAATTTGAGAAATTGAGAAGGTGGAGATAGTTTTGCCTTGTCCTTCTTAGAAACCTTAGAAAAAAACAAACAGGAAGTATGGCAGCAGCAGTCAGCTTATACCTTTCCCCAGGTAAGGAATGAAGTTATAAATTTTGATCTTATATTCACCTATTTGATTGAAAAATCCTCTTAATCCCTAGTTGACATAAGTAAAGAACACCGTCTATGGATAACTGCCATTTGACTTCTTCTGGAAAGTTGAAAGGAAAATGAGAGCATTTCCTGCCTCTAACCTCTCTGAATTGCTTGTTCCAAATTAATGAAAGAATGTGTAAATAGAGCTGCCCCTTTTATTGACATATCTTGTTTAGTCGAATAACAAGGGACCTCAAAAAACTTAAAAAAATCTTCATATTTTAAGACACTGTTATTATTTAATCTTTTGGTGTACTAGCAGTTCATGTGTGGACAACACCCAACAACTAGATGATCAAATTTATTTTATATACGTATATGTAGTAATGCATCTGAGCACCTATAACCTGGCTTGGCACATAAAAGGCATTGAATGTTTACTGACTAAAACAACAATAAAAGTTCAACCTATATTCTTCCTTTAGGCAAATAAACACAGTTGCTCTAATGAATTGCCTGCCTTAACTCTTCAGTTCTTTAAAGCGGGCACACTTAAACTACAGAGGACTGCATAATGCTAAGCAGTATTTTGTACTGACCTTTCTTTCCACAAAAGGGATGAATTGAACCACGTTTGAAATTTTTGTGAGATATATATATAATATATATATAATACATATATCTCCACTGAGTCAATAACCTATCCCACTGCAAATTTTGACTTATAATTCTGATTCCCCCACTTTCTAATTTTGTTGGTTTCAGGGAAATTTAATTATCTTTCTGAGACCCAGTTTCCTCTCTGTAAAATAGGAATAAGAATCCCAAGGCTGTGGTGAAAACTAAATGAGAAATTGTACAAGTATGTGAGGTCCTATAACATAGTGCTGAGGCATGGATGTCCAAAGCATATTAATTCATCACCATCAATAATTAGATAGATCAATTGTTGATATAATTTTCACTAAAAAGGTAGCCAAAAAGGTTGGTTTGATTATAGTCAGTGGGTTTCCTGAATGCAAGCATTGTACTAGGTACAGTGGTGAGACACGAAAGTCAACAAGGCATTGGCCCTGCCTGTAAGTGACTGAGAGTCTACAGATGGCAAGAAGGGGAGAATGAGATAAAAATAAATAATCATAATTGTGGTGTAATCCCAAGAGTTTATGTAAAGGTGGAGCTTGAATTAGATGAATGATCAGAATAAAAGAAGAAAGCATTTTTGTGCAGAGAGCTATTTCAAGAAATGTACAGTGGCATCAAAATATGGGGGTTCTTAGGAAATGGCAAACTACGCAGTATAGCTGGTCCATACTGTTTATGAATGATCTAGTAGGATGTTACTCTAAAAAACTGATTGGTGGTTATATGAATTCACAAACTTTTGATTGCAACTAAAAGGATACTCAAATTGGCTAAAAATTTTAAGAAATATATTGGCATATATAACTGAAAAGTATATGATCAAGGACACTACAGGTAAGGGTTAAAGCAGTAGTTAAGCAATGTCAGTTTAGAAAAACAACAATAAACCAGTTTCTTTCCATCTAGAGAGATGCTCTGCCTTCTAGGATACCTATGTCCCCAGTGTGAGCTCCCCTCTTCCTTAAAGAATGGCTCTCAAGAGCAACAGAGTTCTCTGCTTTCTCATTTTGCCTATCAATAGATCAAGTGATCATACAAAGTCTTGTGATTTACTTTGGTTCTGCCAACTTATATCACATATTCATACTTGAAATTATCACAATAGTGGGGGAATTCCATTCTCATTGGCTTAGACCTGATTGACACTCCCATCCCTAAATCAAAGGTATGTTAAGGAAGATAGAATTTCACTGATTGGTAAGTCAAAAGAGCCTGCTCCCTGGAGTTGGGGGTGGAGCCAAGCCTACCAAGTGGCCAGACCACTATCCAAGTGGGGAGTTGAACTAAGATGCTGGTAAAGCAGCTACAGAGTCTTAGCAATATGGGCCTTAAATGCCATATTAAAGAGTTTGGAATTTATTCCGTATGTAAAGAGGCATTATCATTTCAATAGAATATCTTACCTGCAACTGAACTTAATCAATTTGTAGTGGCGCCTAGGGATAAAATTAGGGATGAATGAGCTGTTGTTCCTACCTTCAAGGAAACCATAGTTTCATGTTAATAATGTGACCCAAACTATGTTGATTCAGGAGACGTTGATTTCAAGCCATGGATCAAGTGTAGACACTCATCCATCTTTCATTTGTTCACTACAATGAGATTTTTTTCCTCACCTTTTTAGAATTGGTAAGAGTAATAGCTAACATTTATAGCTATGTTACAGATGCCAAGTGAGGTGCTTAGATTATAATGTTTATTTTTTATTAAAACCCTATGAGTTAAGTATTATTAATTTTTTCATTTCATACTAAGGCAACTGAGGCTTAGAGAAGTTAAACAATTTACCCAAATATGTGGCAGATCCAGGATACAAAGAGAAGCTCTCCGATTCTAAAATCTACATATTTAACCTCCAAATATGGTGACATTTAACAAAAAAATAATGTATACTAATTTTGCGAATGATCATCTGCCCTACATTTGGGGAGAAAAAGATGACGTGAATCATAAACTTGGCTCAATGGGGTTCTGAAGACCCATGCAGAGGACTTAATAGAAAGTGTCTATAATCTGCATATAATTTTCAGAGGTATAGATCAGTGCTGGTTGGTGAGGTTAGCCCTCAAGCATAAAGAGATTTTTCATGTTTTTTCCAAATATTTAAAAATAAACGTATTCAGGTTAAGTCCTGGAAAAGTGGGGGAGGAGTGGGACAGAGTCAGGAGATAGGAAATAGTTTTTTTTTCATTAGTCATTGCTTTCTTGAAAGAGGCCAAAGAGAGCTAGCAAGTGAGGTTGGCTCACTCACTAAATTATTTTGGTTGATGGAAAGTTTGGAATTCTGGAAAAACTCCAGCTGCATGTAAGCACTTTAGGGAGTTGGATAGAACATAAAATTTAACCTAGAATAGTATGAAAAATAATGGATATTGGCAAAATATTCTTGAAACTCTTCTGTGTTCTGATGATCTTTTAATTTTGAAAGATCCTTTGAGGAAAAATGTTTAGGAGTCATCCTGTCTACTGTGGGCTCTTTGCACTTTAAGCCCAGTACATGTCAGCAGTTAAAGCTAGAAATAAGATACTGTGTGCATTAAGAAAGGGGTAGAAAATACTTAAAATATTATAAATTAATGACATGATCGAACAATGGCCAACTACAGTATCTGGAATAGTGTATCCCATTCCGGTTGCTTCAGTTTATGGTAGCTTCAGATGCATATTTAGTTTTTATAAGTGTATAGGCTTGGAGAGAAAAGGAAAAGTTTAGAATTTGCCTCTGGTATTTAAACTTGGTAAAGCACAATATACCGGTCATATTGCTGCAGCACTTAAAAACAGAGTGCTATTTCAAACAAAAGACCCTTATGCTTTAATTGAAAAAAAAAAAAATAGAATTACATTTTCTGAAGCTTTGATTTTCTGGTCAGAAAATCCAAGTTTATAAGTAACAGGGGTCCATTAATGTTCAACTGTGCTTCACTTTCTAGGCCAGAAATACTCTTAGAGTGATTATCCCTTATTTTGTATAATGTATATCTTAATGGAAAAAAATTTTTTTCTTAATTCTCATGGACTAGTTTCTTTTCTCTTTTCTTTTCTTCTTTTTTAAGATTTAAAATATTTTAGTCACCAATTGTTTGAGTGATTTCAACTTTTTACATTGCCCAAATTTGAGTGTGTCTATAAAAGAACCTCTAATAAAATCACCCTTAGTCCAAGTGAGAATCAAATTGAACAATATCGCAAGAGTCATGTTTAAAGATATTGATTTTGTTTTTAACAATTCCTACTCAGGTAAGTGCCTAAATTGTGTGTAAACACTGAGATGAAGTAGTAAAAAATTTAGTTGCCTATCTGACGATTTTGTTGACTTAACATTCGGATAATTGAACGAGTTTCTCTGACTTCATCTGCATATTTGGCATGGAGCACTCACAGCCTTGATCTATTATAAAAAGAAAATGACTTCACATTACAAGGTGTCAATCTGGAGCCTTTTCATGAGTAAAAAAATATGTACTGTTAGAGGCCAATATGATAAATTATGATGCTTTATTTTTAATGAGGTTATAATTCTAAGACCACTAATAATACTAGTAATCATGACAGTTGATACAGTGTTAAGTGTAATCAAATCTCACATTTATGGTAGTTTATAGCCTGAAGTAGTAAGCACTAATGTCCTTGCTTCTAAGTATAGCTACTATGGCAACAGGAAACTAAAAATACCCAACTATGAAACAGACCTATGTTGTATAGTTAGATAATTTTTTTCAATTGAGAGTTTTTCAAACTTGTTAATGGATTCTGTCATAGACTAAAAATACTGGTATCTCCCTGAAGTAGCCATAAATATGTCTTTAAGACAGAGTCCCCAGCAACAGAGTTCATAAGCCCACTGATTTAGGAATTAGTCACCTTGGCCATTTTCCCAGTTACTTTTTTTTCAGCCATGGAGTCACTTAAAAAGGACAATGCAATCTGCTGCACACGTACATGACTGCATACAATGTCTCCCTCTCATTCAGTTTTGTTTCTCTTTGTTATATATTTAATTTCTCTCAGGGCTGAAGCCATACCCAAATAATAAAATAACCAAAAGCAAGAAAAACAGAGCTCTACCACTTGTTAAGCAACTACTTTTTATCAGTTGCTTTCTGTGGAAAAATGAAAAGCTGTAGAGGTTACTTTGTGAGTGTACTTTATACCTTAAAGATTGTGACTTAACCTCTCTTTCCCTTGGTTTCCTCAACTTTAAAATGGGTAGTAACAGGACATAATGCAGGGGCTTGTTGTGATAATAAATGATAATGTCTAAAGTGTCGGGCACATGCTAAGTGCCTGGGAAATATTATTATTTGGTTATTTTATCATATTTAATTTTCACAAAGACATTGCAAGGCATATTGTTTAGGAAAAGAAATTATGTTACTTAATTAAGATCCACAGCAGGGCTACAACTCAAAGACTTTAATAAGGTATTTACAATATGCTAGGTATTTTTCTAAAGTCTCTTAAAGTTTTCCAATAGAATAAACTTAATAGAATACTGTTATCAAAACATAAAACAGGGAGAAGAATTGAGTCTGTGACCAATTATTTTCTCTACTAAGAACCTTAATGTCCATTTGTGGAATGGTGCACACAAGGCTCCTGTTCTCTAAGCTTTATTTGCATGAATGTAGGAGTAACACGGATGCTCAGGTATTGGCTAGTTCTACATTTGAGTTGTAGCTCTGCTGTGGATCTTAATTAAATCACATAATTAATTAAATTATTGAATTCTTACCTCACAGAGTGAATGGTTAAGTAAATCACTCAAGGTAACATAGGAAGGAAAGAAGAGAGCCTGTATTCTTCACCACTAACTTTTAAATAAATAGACATATTGTGTTTCTAAATATGAATACTCAACATTAATAGGAATCTGTAAATTCAATGCAATTCCAATCAGTATCCCAACTATATCGATATTTCAGTGGAATGTGACAAGATGATTTTAATATTTATAAAAAAAGAGAAATGTTCAAGAATATACAGAAAAGGGAAGCGGGTGTGGCTCAGTGGATAGAGCCCCCGTTTACCATATGGGAGGCCCGGGTTCGTGTCCCGAGGCCTCCTTGTGAGCGGTGGGTGGGCTGATGCAGCAACCTCACGGCAGGAAGCGGGTGTGGCGCAATGGATAGAGCACCTGTTTACCATATGAGAGGCCCCGGGTTCGCTTCCTGGAGCCTCCTTGTGAGGGCAGGCCGGCTCGTGCTGCGCCATGGGCTGATGCGGCAAGACCTCACAGCAAGGGGGAGATAAGCAGACACAGAGAAGACACGCAGCGAATGGACACAGCAGCACAAGCAGCAAGGATGGGATAAATAAATAAAATAAATAAATCTTTGAAAAAAAAAAAAAAAGAATATACAGAAAACAATTCAAGGAGAGAAGTTGAATG
>JAQZBX010107009.1:0-10696 GCA_029593785.1 Cabassous unicinctus
GACACTTTGGAATACTTCTTTAATTCTATCCAAAATTTGTAGAGATTTTACTAAATTAAACAGCATGGAGGCAGGAAATTTCTAGTAAGATACCTGGGGTAATGCTAGATACCCAGGAGGCATGTGAAAGTTTTGAGCCAATTCTAATAAGTACATTAGAATCTACTACAAAGATGTATATATAAACATTTCCTGTGATGAGGAATTTTGTCTGTATAAAGTGCTAATGATGTGGTCTTCTTGACATTTCTCTTCTAAACCTGTGTGGGATGATATTTCAAATCATTCATTTGGTGTGTGTTTTCCGGTTTGAATGAGTAGCTGAGACTTGAGAAGAGCCAATCCTGATGACCGATTTACAGGCTTACTTTCCCTGTGGACTGGTGGACTCTAATGGGATTGGGTTTACCCTGTCAGCTTCAGGATGTCTGATGGCAATCATAGGTTTCTCTAGAGCTTCAGGGTTTCCAATTCCTGCAGATTCTCTTTAATTTGGAATCAGAGACTTTATGGAGATGTGGATAATCAATATCTGGCTTCCTTCTGGCTTCTTTCCCTGATACAACCTTTATTAAAATTCATGGAATAGGAAAGATTGGATATTATCTGATTCTCACAGCTATTGTGGATGTTGGTTGACAAAAACTATCTGTAACAACAGGGGTCTGGTTGATTAGCTCTTTTCCCAGGTGTGATTCTCTTGTCTCATCTCTCTTTCCTCCTCTTCCAGGAGAAATGGGTCCCCTGAGGCAAATGTGACCTGCAAGCACAGCCTGCCAGCCTGACACCAGTCAGGGACAGAAAGAATCATGGAGGGCATCATTGAACAGAAGAGTGTGTTGGTGCATGGTAAAATTGGTGATGCTGGGAAGAGGAACGGATTAATCAACACCAGAAACTTAATGGCCGAAAGCAGAGATGGCCTGGTGTCTGTTTACCCAGTGCCCCAGTACCAGAGCCGCCGGGTGGTGGCCTGCACTGCTCCGGCCGGCCTGGACAACAGCAGGAGCGAGCCAGTCCAGCAGCTGCTGGACCCCAATGCCCTTCAGCAGTCGGTGGAGTCCCACTACCGCCCCAACATCATTCTCTATTCAGAGGGTGTGCTGCGCTCATGGGGAGAAGGCATGGCTGCCGACTGCTGTGAGACCACCTTCATTGAGGACCGGTCACCCACCAAAGATAGCCTCGAGTACCCCGATGGGAAGTTCATCGACCTCTCAGCTGACGATATCAAAATCCACACCCTCTCATATGACGTGGAGGAAGAAGAGGAGTTCCAGGAACTGGAGGTCAGAGGATGTGTTTATCAGCTCCCAGTTTTCATAGACCTTTTGGGCACAGGGTGGTGGGGATTTGATGAGGGCCTATAAGTCCTAGGCAAAATTTAGGGGATGAAACTGGTTGTGCAAAAATGCAGAGAAAACAAAGTTTTCTTAATTCCTCTTCACTCTTAAATATTTGTGGAAGATGGAAGAAGTGGAAGTCTCCCTAGGGAGACTTCTGTAGTGATTCTGATCAGAAAAGACCCAAGGCAAGGGCCATATGGCTTAAGGGCTTCCATCACTGGTGGGCTAGCTGGAGGATTCCTATTATCCATGGGAAAGAGGAATTACTGACAAAACTAAGCACATTGAGATGGGCCTGTGGTTCTAGAGTGTCACATGGCTGCACATGTATGTGTGAGGACAATTTGTGAAATGCTTCTGCTGTCACATGTGGTTTACTTAATTTTGCATTCCAAAGTTTCTATTAAGGAATTATTGGTAGAGCAAAATCTGCTGGAAGAAATAATAGAAATTGATAGCATAAAAGGAGGATAAGTTGAATTACTGCATGGATCATCTTTTTAGTGAACTGTAGGACAGGTAAGGGTGTTTGAACTATATCCTTAGACATGTGCCAATGGAACATGGCATAAGATGGGCAATATCATCACCAATTGGTGTAGCACATTCCTCCCCTTTCAAAATGGCATTGATGGGAGGTTGAAATGACAATGCTGCACAGGTATAAGGTGGATGGGGCTGAATAAAGGCTGTGGTATCATCAGCTGGGGGGGTAGGGATTGTTTAACATTCCAGAAAATAATTTCACCATACTGAGGGTAAAGCATGTTCTTCAATGACTTGAGTGGGAAAGAGAGAAGGTCCAGAGTCTTGGGAAGTTTGGTAGGGAAGGAAACTATGGAGCAGTGGAAGTTAGGGAAGAAGTATGATCAAGGGGAAAGGATGTGGGATCATTTTGGTTAAGGTAGAACAGAACATTTTTATCAGTGGAGGGGAAATAAATGCCCAGGACCAAGGAATCAGGACCAGGGATGGCTGATGGGGAGTGGCCCTGCAGAAGAAGATGATGGGGTCTAAACAGGTGTGCTGAAGCTCTGGACTTTCTTGAGATTGGGACACTGCTTGTTTGAGAAAGAAGAGAAGGTAAATATATTGAAGTGCTCCAAGTTGAAGAGGAAGGAAATGAGGGAGTTCATGAAGACTGAGAATAAACACAGCCAGAAGAGGTTTGGTGGAATGAAGAAATGGGAGACAATCTGAAGCAGTTATTTGGAGGAAATGATCATTCTACAAGAGAGTGTTGAAGAAACTTCCAAGCAGGTGTGAGTCTGTGAAGATTTGGATTGTTCTTCAGTTCTGTAACTTCTCCAGCAACATCCTTTTGCAGGCAAGGCTCTCAGCAGTACATGCACTGCAAGGTGGGGGAGGCAGGAGAAAGCTAAATGGAGGAGATTTGAAATAGAATTCGACCCACACCCAAAAGGACTGGCCGTGGGGTAGGCTGGGTAGAAAAGCAAGTGATGCACAAAGAAACCAGAAAGGGCCAATATGAACCAAAAGCAGCTGGAGAGAGATGCTTTCAGCCAGGAAGGAGATTCAGAAATGGAAAAATAAAATGGAATGTTGGAACAATCCCAATGAATGGAGCTCATGAAAACTGAAGGACAGGGAGTTAAGAGACATTGTTGGAGTGGAAAATGTCCATGGACTGTGAGACAGCAGTCAGAAAGGACCTTAACTTTCTGGTCACCTTGAATGACCTTGGATGAAATCTATCTGGGATGAAATCTATCTATTTCTGGACCTTGTATGAGATATGTTTAGGGTAAAAGAAGGGTTTTGAACTCATGCTAAAGTTTTGAGACAGTTGGGAGAGTGCTTTGGCTTTAGGTCAAAATCATTGTTTAAATATCTGTTGTTTTCCAGGATTTGAGGTTTTTGCTGAAAGCAAAAGTATAAATGTTACCTGGCCTGGTGAAGTTTAGGAAGCAGATACATAAAATACAATTTCATTTTAGCTCAGGATAGAATACCCAGTTTTTCCAGGAAGCGTCCAAAGAAGGGGATAACATAAAGGAAAAACAAGATGAATTATTGCATGAATCATTTATTTAATGGACTTGGAAGTCAAAAGCCTTTCAAGGGGAAGTGCCACTTGCACTACTTCAAAAATGTTGTCTATGACACAGTCAGGCAAAGAAGGCTTGAGAGACTAGTGGCAAGAGAATATCAATCCAAGGGGATATCATGAGCCGATGAAAGCAATGAGGCATAAAACCTAAGAGATCTGCAGGGCAGAATAAGTGGTTCAGAATTGCCCAAAACTGTGGATCATGGTGAGGAGTGGTGGGAGACGTGATCAGGAGGGAAGGGGGATCCCACCATCAAGGAGCTTACAGGCTATCCAAGGGAGATTGGGTTTTAGGCAGGAGTCAGATGTCTGCAAGACAGGAAGTCGGATGCCTGTGACAGGAAGGACACATAAAAAAGTCAATAGGGAGCCATAGGGAGGGTTAGGACCTGGAGACTAGAGGGAACAGGCCCCATCTTGTCTGTGAGCTCTACTCAGTCCCTGCTCTGCCATACCATGCAAGCCATGCTTCTAGATATCCTGGATTTTTCAGAGTAACTGAGAGTAAGAATGTGCCAAAATTTATTCACAAAACATTACTTGGAGGGTCTGGAAACTTGGAAACTGCAGTTACAGGCCTTGATGCCCACCACTGGCCATGGCCAACCACAGAAGCACCAGGCAGGAGGGCTGTGGCCCTTTTGCACTTCAAGAGGTGTCTCTGGCTGCTGAGTGGGGCAAGGATGTAGGGATTGGAGGTGAAAGGTAGGCAGGGTGATGGGATTAGAACCGAACTGGATGCGAAGAGCCCCCATGGAGTCCTGTCAAACGACATTGAGAGAATGAGGAAAGCAATAGAAGTGGCAAATAAATACTTAAATGTGAAATTTGGAGATGGAGGAAGATGGAGAGAAGAAAGGAGTTAGGAATCTGCTGTACAGAGATGGTCCCAGATCCCCAAGTGGGCAAATTGGCCAACAGAAAATTTTAAGCTTTGCTATGAATTTTTGGAAAATCAGCTCCAATATATAATATTGTCATATTTACTAGATTAAAAACATCAAAGAAGTTTCTGAATATCTTCAATATTTTCACACTTGTTTGGACTTTTTTCCTCCCCTACCTTCCTTTACTTCCATACACTTTCCTTGAATCGCTACAGTATACAAAAGTCAGTGAGAGATGAACAGGTGGTTAGAATATCTTCATAGTCCTCAACTGACTTCCATCCTGTGGCTTCACAATGAACTAAACTCAAAAGAATTATATACCTCTTTCTTTAAGACTTGCACAGGCTTCTGATTGAGCTTTCAAACACACACAATCAATATTTAAATGCAATTTTTAAAATTCATAGCATGGCTTAATCCATATGTTTGCCAATCAATTACTAAATCTAGTTTATCACAACAATTTTCCTACTATAACCTCAGCCAGGAGACATGATTTTTGGAACTCTACAAAGGTCAGAAACTCACTCATAGACAATCCCTTAAATTAGTAGGTGGGGGAGGGGGAAGCCTACTCAGCTATCCTGGTTGGTACAAGATTTTGACCAGGTAGCACAGGTGTCTGGGGAAGCTCGCTCCACTACCTATAATGTTCCCCTGCCCTAACAGCAGAAGTGGTGCCCAAAAGAAGTAGTGTTTTCAATGATGCAGCAACTGAAACCGTTGTTGATAGTAATAATAGTACCAACTCTATTGATTTTTTTTTATGGTGACCTTTGATTGCCTATAGTAAGATGGAGCATGTTGGCATTTATATTTTGGCCAGAAAAGGTACTGCCCAATGACACCAGTGGAACAGCAAGTTGTCAAAAACCTGTGCTGCTTCTTAGGCACTTGATGAGACTTTTTGGTGGACACCTAGACCAAGAAATGTCTCCTCACACATGCCCTCAAGAGAAGAAATCCAGATATATGTGACTTCTATTTCTCCAATGCTGTAGAGTATGCTGATGGAGAATTTCAGGGGGTCACCTAGAGTGGTTAATTTGGTACTTTAGGAATTCTGTAAAAGCAAAGAGGGTCCTAGATAAACATTCTTGCAATATAACCATGATGCTTGTTATTCTACTTTTCTCAAATAAAGAAAGCATAATAACTGATTAGTTGTGTCATCACACATCCAGTTATTTTTTATGGTGCACTCTTTTTTTTCCATTCCATGAAATAATGGAAGGAACATGTATAATTTAGAATTTGATACGTAACAAATCACTTCTTGGCTTTAAATACAACCTTTTATTCAGCTCATGATTCTGAGGTTCAACAGTTTGAGTTGGGCTCAGTTGGGTTCCCTCATTTGTCTATGGTTGGCTGGCCATCAACTAGGTGGCCGTGTTTGAGAATGCTGGCTGGCTGTGCATAGACTTCATGTCTGTCATCATCCAGCTTCATTACTTGGCCATCATTGCAGGGATATCAATAACACAAGAGAGTGTGTTTTCCAATGCACCAGGGCTGCTCAAGATTCTGCGTCACATGGCCAACCCTAGTCAGTATGGTAGAGGGCTAGTTAGGTCATGATATAGTAAAGGGCCAACAAATTGGGTGCCAATATTGGGTGCAATAGAGCAAAAACTTTTCGATTCTGTCTGGCATAATTTTTAAAATCTCATCTAATTGAACATAGTCATGGTTATATTACAACTAAAACAAAATTCAAGAATATTGATCTGGAGCTGTATATAGAGAGTATAGTTCTATTTCAGAATAAATGAAAAAAAAGTGATTTTTAACTTCTTTGGGCATTCTCCAGCTTCACTTGTTCTATGGCAAGTCAATACTGTTTCCTGAAAGTGGCAGTTTTCAGAAAGCCATTGCCCTGGGGCCATTATCTACAAATATCTCTGGAGCACTCATTTACTGGGTGGCCTGTCCCGATTATCTGTTCCCTTCTTACTCTACCTGAAGAAGATTATCCCTGGCATTTATAAAGGAGACTTCCCAAATCTGGAGGGGTTTGCCAAACTGTCACACATTTTTGTGGGAGCATGTGGAGTTTTTTGATGTACATTTGAGGTTGTAGTATTAACATGAATGTGTTCCTTAGCACATATTGATGGAAGACCTTCAGCTATTAAGCAGGTATTTAGGATGTGTCCTGCTCTATCTACCTTAAGAACCATGTGCCACCAGTCACATCTAGTATGTGATGTGTGGCTTGATATCAGACTGGGGAGATGGAAGGGAGCCTCTGAGGGAATTGCAAGGATACAGAGGTGTTATGTGGTGATTTAGTGTCACTGTATCAGTATGGCCAGGCAGGCAACCCGCCTGGGGTGTCCTCAGGACACTCTGCATACCTGATAATTGGACCCAGTGTCCCACAGCCCCAGAGCCTCCTCTCTGTTTTCTGACCATTGTTTCATCCAATTCCCAGCCCATAGCTAAAAACCGCAGCTTACAGGAACACCAGCAGCAGGAAACAACGTCTCCTTTTTGCACAAATAAACTCAAACAGAAAGACTTTGGGAACAATAATAGAGCAGTTCTACAAAATATAAAAAGTTAATTTACAGCCATGAACCAGAGTGGTTGAAGATCAGGGCTGGTGAGGTGAAACAGCTCTCCTGCTATTAGAGATGCTTATCAAATGCTGAAAGGCAAAATATTTCCCGTTTATTTGTGCCAAGACCAAACCTTTTGGATCCCAGAGCACATGGAATGTCATCTATGAAAAACAGTGCCTCTGGGGCTTGAGCCTTTTCTTCACCGAGGAAGGAAGCAGAAGGCAAATGCGTGTTGATAGAGCATCTGCTGTCTACTCTGTACCTGGCACTTGTGTAACTGTGTCATCAAATCCCACAGCAACACTTGGGAACAAGTAATATTATTGTCACTATCCTACATGTGAGGAGACACAACTTTGCTGACAACCCTTGGATTTGAGACAGACTTGCTCACCTCAAACTCCTGTCTCCTAATTATGATGCTGTTCTTCCTATAATAGAAAAAAAAAACAACTTGTGTATTACAGTAAACTGTTTAAGTATTATGCCATGGTCCACAAATAAAGAACAGGGAAACTAGAACTGAGGAAGTCTCAGGCCACTTCTTTACTTCTACAAACTCTCAGTTAGGGCTATCCAAGACCTTCGAGTATGATGTCTAACCAAAGTGGTGAGAATTAACCTCCTTATGACTCTTCATCAAAGCTGGTGCTGGTAGCATTTTGTCTTTCACAATTGAGGATGATGTTAGCTGTAAGTTTCATGTAGATGCTCTTAATCAGGTTGAGGAAGTTCCCTTTTATCACTACTTTTTTGAATATTTAAAAATTAAAAATGGTAAAATTTTGTCAATTGCCTTGTCTTTGTCTGTTTGGATGATCATGTGGGGATTTTTGTCCTTTATTGTGCTGATACAGAGTATTAGATTGAGTTAAAGATATTAAGCTATCCTTGCATTTCAGTATACATCCCACTTGGTCATGATGTACAATCTTCTTTAAATGTTGCTGGATTTGGTTTTTTTAATATTTTAAGGATTTTTTTAAGTCTTTGTCCATGAGGGATATTGGTCTGCAGTTGTTTTTTCTATTGTTTATTCCTAATAATCTAATTTCAGTGTGAGTGAAGAACTTACATCATGTAATTTCTCTTTTAAATTTACTGAGACTTGATGTATGGCCTAACATATGGTATTTTCTGGGGAATGTGCCATGTGTACTTGAAAATAATGTGTATTCTTCTGTCATTGTATGGGTGTATTATGAATGTTTGTCAGGTCAATTTTGGTTAATAGTGTTGTTTATGTCTTCTATATTTGTTGGTTTTCTCTCTAGTTGTCCCATAATTATGGAGAGTTGAGTATTGGAAATATCAAATTATTTTTGTTGAACTATTTCTCCTTTCAATTTTGTCATGCTTTTGGGGATCCAATTGTCAGGCACATATGCATTTATAATTGCTACATCTTTCTGAAGTATTGACTATTTTATCATTATGAAATGTCCTCTTTGTTTAGTAATAACATTTCTTGTCTTCAGGTCCATTTTGTGTGGTACTAATATATCTACTCCAGTTTATTACTATTATTTTTGGCATGGCATATCTTTTTTCATCCTTTTGTTTAGAATTAATTTTATAAGATATTTTTATTGCAGAGGTTGTGAACTTACAAAACAATCATGCACATGTGTAGAATTTCCATACAATACCCCTTCACCAGCACACCATTTGTTACAGATTATGACATAAGACATCAGACTATTACCACTAACCATGGTCCATAGTGTACATTTGGCATATTTTTCCATACCGCCTATTAATAACACAGTACATCTTTGGTATTGATGCAAGAATATCACAGTATTGTTGTTAACTATAGTCCATAGGTTACATTAATTGTATTTTTTCCATGCTTCTCCACATTCACACCACCCTGCAATAGTGATGTACATCCATTCTAGGTTACAGAAGGACAGTCTTGCATTTGTACAATTAACCACAATTCTCATCCACCTCTGGGTTCACCGTGTTATTCAGTCCCTAGATTATTCTTTAGCTTTCTTTCATTTGACTTTTACATCCCTAGACTACTCTTTTCAGCCACAATCCCATTTATAAACCAGCTGCTACTCACTATAATATGTTACCGTCAATTCTATCTATTTCCACACTTTTACAGTCAAGTTAATTAAAATTTCTACATATTTTAAGCATCAGTACTCATTTGAAGCCCTTATCTTCTAATAACCTATACTTTAGGTTTTAACTCCATGCATTTATTCTTCATATTTAGTTCACATTAGTGAGACCATACAATATTTGTCCTTTTCTGTCTGGCTTATTTCACTTAGCATAAATGTCTTCAAAATTCATCCATGTTATCACATGTGTCCCAATTTCATTTCTTCTTACTGCAGCATAGTATTCCATTGTATGCATATAACACATTTTTTAATGCATTCATTGGTTGATGGACACTCGGGGTGTTTCCATCTTTTGGCAATCCTGAATAACGCCACTATGAACATTGGTGTGCAAATGTCTGTTCATGTCACAGTTTTCCGTTCTTCTGGATATATTCCTAGTACAGAAATTGCTGGATCATATGGCAATTCTATATTTAGCTTCCTGAGGAACTGCTAAACAGTCTTCCACAGAAGCTGCACCATTTTACAATCCCAGCAGTGAAGAAGTGTTCCTATTTCTCCACATCCTCTCCAGCATTTACAGTTTTCATTTTTTAAAATAATGGCCATTCTATGCAGCATGAGAGGATATCTCATTGTCGTTTTGATTTGCATTTCCCTAATAGCTAGCGATATTGAACAGTTTTTCTTGTGCTTTTTGGTCATTTGTATTTCCTCGTTGGAGAAATGTCTATTTAAGTCTTTTGCCCATTTTTTAAATTGGATTGCTTGCTCTTTTGTTGTTAAGTTGTATGATCTCTTTCTATAGAATGGAAATCAAACACTTATTGGATATGTGGTCTCCAAATATTTTCTTCCATTGAGTAGGCTGCCTTTTCACCTTCTTGACAAAGTCCTTTGAATCATAACAGTGTTTAAGTTTGAGGAGGTCCCATTTATCCATATTTTCTTTCATTGCTTGTCCTTTTGGTGTAAGGGTTAAGAATCCACCACATACCACCAGGTCTTGAAGATGTTTCCTTACATTTTCTTCTAGGAACTTTATGGTTCTAGCTTTTATACTTAGGTCTTTGATACATTTTGCATTAATTTTTGTATAAGGTGTGAGATAGGGGTCCTCTTTCTTTCTTTTGGATATGGATATCCAGTTCTACCAGCACCATTTGCTAAATAGACTATTCTGCCCAGCTGGGTGAGTCTCCTTTTTAAGATGTTTCTGGCAATTAGGGCCCCTTACCCTTCTAAATAAATTTGATAATTGTGTTTCCCTTTGTTTAAAAAATGCTGGTGGAATTTTTATTAGAATTGCATTGAATCTCCATATCAGTTGGGTAGAATTGACATCTTAATGATATTTAGTCTTCAAATCCATGAGCATGGAATGTTCTTCAATTATATAGGTATTTTTTTTTATTTCTTTTAACAATGAATTGTAGTTTTCTGAATATAAGTGCTTAACATCCTTGATTAGGTTTGTTCCTAAATATTTGATTCTTTTAGTCACTATTGTAAATGGAATTTTTTTCCTGACTTCCTCCTCAGATTGCACATTACAATTGTATAGAAACACCACTGATTTTTGTGTATTGATCTTATATTCTCACACTCTACTGAAATTGTTTATTAGATCTAGCAGCTTTGTTGTAGACTTTTAGGGACTTTCTAGGTATAAGATCATATCAACTGCGAATAGTGGAAGTTTTACTTCTTCCCTTCCGGTTTGGATGCCTTCTAT
>JAQZBX010107010.1:0-10696 GCA_029593785.1 Cabassous unicinctus
TTTGATTTATCTTTTCCCCTCTCTGCCACTCCCCACTCCCACCCCTGCCATTTTTGAAATTTGAGCTCTCCCTGAATCCATGCAGTGAACTGACTTAGAAGACAAAACTTCCCCACCCACTACAAGAGACACCGGCTCCGCGGGGAGTGAGGATGAGGTGAGCCTGGCCATCTGACCCAGCTCCTATCAGAGCCTGACTTAGTGGCTTCCTCTGAGCCCATGTGCATGAACTTGAAAAAGGCATTTAACTTTCCTGGGCTTCTGCATCCTTAATGTGTTGGGTAAAATGACTTCTCTGCCCTTTCCCCTAACCTCCAGCATAGAGGTCGGTCAAAGGACAAATGGGTACAGAGATGAGACCCAGTAGACTGAGGCTCGAGTCATCTTCTGGAGATGCCTGGGTCAGAGGCTTGCCAGTATTCCCAGCAAATGGGTTCAGCTGCTAGAAGTTTCCAGATGTTTACCTGGAATCTGTTAAGTTTCTGCAGTTGGTGTTGGAGTGGAGGAAAGAGAAGAGAGGCGATGGAGGGTAGAGTGAGTGGGGTAGAGGCTGTGGGCTGACAGACTTGTGAGACCTATGCATGGCAGCCTTCTCCTGCCAGCAGGGGCGGGGAGGTCTGCTTGGGAGCAGGAGGCAGAGGAGAGGGGTTGGTGCAGGGACCTGAGTCCTGTGAACGCCAAGTGGGCAGCTTTAGACTTTATTTGAACGCTCCTCTACAAGGGAACTTAGGGGCGATGAGGACGCAGCCTCATTAGCCTCATTTCACAGGTGAGGGAGCGGAGGCCAAGAGAGGGAAAAGGACAGGCTCAAGGTCTCAGAGTTTGTAAGTTACAGAGCAAAGGCCTAGCTCTGATTCCCGGAGGGTTGGGGATATTTCTCATCATCGCCCAGAAGTATCTCCTGCAGACCTAACCGACACTTGAATTAGGTAGGGTGGCTCCAGCTGCGACTTCTGCTCTCTAGGGGCCTTCTGCCTCTTGGCACTAAGCCCATTAGTTAGGTAACTTACCGTATAGAGGAAAGAGTAGACTTGGTCTGGGTCCCGCCATGAGCTTGGCCAAATCCTGTCCCTTCTCCGGCCTTGTTTCCTCATCTGGGGAAACTACCCCCTGCCCTCTTCTGCCTCCCGGGGTCAGAGGCTAAAATGGGACCACCTCTCTTTTCAGACATCTACAACTTATTGACGGATTAATTCTTGACCCAGCCAGATGGGAAAGATTCTTAAATACCTATAAAATCGGGAGGTCTGGGCTTTACTAACTAACCTGCATTGCTTTTCTGAGACTCTGAGAAGGCTCTGAAGACCCGAGGGAGGGCTGGACCTGTGAGGTGTCTGAGTGGCATACCCTGTGGGCCTCCCCGGCACCCGTCCCTGGCCGTGAGGCACCGCAGTCTGGTGGATCCTAGAAGTAAAAATAATTTGCATTTATCGAAGGCTTTTTCAAAAAATATTCCAGGTTCTCTGTGTCTATTATTTCATTTATGCGACACCAGCTATTATCACCGTGCTCATTTTATACAAGAGGGAATTGGGGCTTGGTAAAGTAAATGTGTCATCACGCTGCCTGTAAGTGGCAGGGCCGGGGTTCAAACCAGGGTTTAATGGACCCTAAAGCCCCACACGGCTTCCACAGCCTCGGCCTCTGCTGGCCTTGGGGCCCTGGTCAGCTGTGGGCAGCGGGCCTGACCGGGTGTGGGGGCCTCAGGGCGGAGCCTCGTGGTCCTCAAGGATGGGTGCAGAGACCAGAGAGGCTGAGGGGGCTGCCAG
Source organism: Cabassous unicinctus (assembly GCA_029593785.1). NCBI lineage: Eukaryota > Metazoa > Chordata > Mammalia > Cingulata > Chlamyphoridae > Cabassous > Cabassous unicinctus. Next base: position 1,770 of record JAQZBX010107010.1, read on the forward strand.
CATCTCAGGCCCCAGGGCTGAGCAACCTGGCCACGGCTGGGCAATGAGCTCTCCCAGGTCTTCCCAGAGCTCAAGGAAAGAGCACACTAAATGGGTCAGGGCTAGAGCGAGGGCTGGGCCCCGGCCAGCCTCTGCCTGAGCCTGTTTCCAAGGCCTAGCTCCTCACCTCCTCCCTCGGAAGCCTCCCCGAAGGCCCTGGGGGACCTGCTCCTGCGGCACTTCTATGACACTGCCTGGACCTCTCTTGTAGCACCTATTTATGCTCTTCTAATTTATAGGAAACATGGAAACAGAGCTATGTTCCGAGTTTCTCTCTCCTTCCCTGGTAAGCTCTGCAAGGCCAGGGACTCCATCCCACATTGTCTGAGGTACCTAACAAAGGCCTGGCAGAAAGTAGGAGGTGATCAATGAATATTTGTGGAATGAACTATTAATAATGATCAGTCCTAAGACTGGAAGAAGGGACTTCAGATACATTATCTCAGTTACTCATTCATTCAAATCCACACACATTTACTGGGCCTACAGTATGCCTAGACTTTGCTAGATTCCTGGGATTCCAAGACAAATTAGACATCTTCTTGTGCCCAAGAAGATCACAGTCCAGTGAGGAAGACACACTTTAAAAATGCAAAACAAAACAAAAACTGAAAACATCAAAAATTGCAATACAGGGGCTGGGGGAACCCAATGGAGAAAGGGGTCGGGGAAGTTTTGGGGGTTGAGGGGAAGAGGCAGGACAGGGCTTTGTGGGCCAGGCAGGCAGGTGGCAGGCAGGCGACGGGGTGTGTGTGTGTGTGTGTAGTGTAGAAGTGTAGACGGGAAGCCGTTGTGGGAAGCGTAGACTGCTCGTGTTCAGTGGCTCAGTATGATAGCTTAGTATGGCCTCTGCCTGGTGTGGGTAGATGAGTTTTGAGAAATGGGGAGGGAAGAGAAAGCAGTGGAAATAACACTTTTTATTTGAACATTTTCCCAAGCACTTTCACAAGTATCTCAAATTAGCCTTGAAACAGCAGCAGTAACAGCTGCTGCCACAAGGTGGCGCCCTTAGCCTGTGCCAGGCTTTTGAGGTGCAGTAGCTCCTGCTGTGAGGTGGGTCCCATTATCACCTCCCCTGGGAGAATTAACACCTCTGTGAGGGGAAGGTGGGCACTGTCATTCTCACTTTACAGGTCGGGACCTGGAGGCTGGTCCTGGGACAGATGGTGGACCTGGGACTCAACTCAGGCCTCTGCCCACCAAGTCTGGCGTTTCCCTTGGAATCTCTCTGCCCCTCAGGATGCAACGTCTAAACCAAAGCAGGTAAGCAGATTGCAGGTGGAAATAGGCTCACCTGCCCTGCTCCTGCCTCTGCCATGGCAGGGGCAGTGACCTGAGCTTTGAGCACATTTTCCTGGTCAGCTGGCTGCGGGGAGAGCAGAAACCATTCCCTCCTACTGATAAGCTCCCAGCTTGCTGCACTTTGGGCAGCCAGTCCTGTTCCTTCATTCAGTTTGCAACGTTAATCCAGGAGTCCAAGTTCCTGGTTGTCTCCAGTTTCCCATCCGGGGCTGGGTGTTCCTTCCACACCAGGGAAGCAGGAGCCTTTCTGCTGGCTTCCTCCAGCCAGGATACATTCTCAGTAGCCCTTTATAACCCATGGGGGTGATAGTCTCCTGATTTCCTTCTGTTCTGGAAGTCTCCTGGGCTTCGGTCTGCAGTACAGTCTCATCCCTCTCTGTACTTGCTCCTGGCTTTTTTGAACCTTCTCTAATGTGCTTGCCTCTGGGGAGTGAATGTGCTCCTTTCTGGCCACAGCTGCAGCTATTCCATCCTGCATCAGGGCACTCTTCCTTCCAGTCTCCAAGTGCTTAAGTGCTGTTTGTTTTTTCCTTTTTTCCTCTATTCTTCCCTTTATTGCCCCTCTCAGCTCAGAGCACAGCTGTGACAGTGTCTGTCCCCCCACCCCCAACCCCCTCCTGTCTGCTGTCTTCTCTGACATTGCAAATGACTTAACCCTTGGCTCTCCAGATGCATGCCCAGTCTGTAACCTACTTCACCTTCCACATGTCCCTTTCTGCTTTCTGACTCTCGACCCTAAAATCTTCCAGGGTGACCCCTGCTTTCTCACCTCATGTGGTTCTGAAATGATCCCCTGTTTCCCTGCTCCTTGTGCTCACAAATCCTCAGCCACTGAGGCAGGGAACATAGTAGACAGGTCATTGGTTCTGAGGTTAAATGGATCTGGTTTGAATCCTGACCAGCTGTGTGACCTTGACCAAGACTTAACCATATTGCTGCAGGGTGTTGTGCAGGGATCATGAGATCTAAATTGTAATAGTCCTTACAATTACAAGCTCTTATTATATAAGCTCTCAACAAATGGGAACGATTTCGTTATTAATAATAAAGTCTTTTCAAAGGGTTTCTCTGAATAGTGAATTTGAAAGTAGCTGGGAAACTCCAAAGTACTATGCAAATGTTAATTATTATTACTTCTGTTTTTCCTCTTTCTCAACTGGGAACCCTATGAAGGGACCTTGTCTGGCACACTGTAGGTGCTCTCTTTCTCTCTCTCTCTCTACATATATGTGTGTACATATGTATATATATTTGGATGAATGAATAAATCTAGACTATCCTCAATTCTGCTATTGGAATTTTGTTTTAATAAATGAAGTATTATTTTAAAAATTGAAAAATATTTTTTAAAAGTAGGTAAACAAAAACTACCTGTGTTCATTCTCCTTAGAAATAGCCAGTTAACATTTTGATATATTTCCCTATAGCCTTTTCTTCTGTGCTTATATATATTTCAAAATTTTTATATTCTAAATTTTCAGTTAATTTAATGAGCATTTACCTATGTTATTAAATAACCCTCACAAACCTAATTTTAAGTGCTGCACATATTATTCATGATATGAATGTATCATAATCTATGTAACCAATACCCAATGATTGGTTTTATTTAATTTGTTTTAATTTTTCACCATTATAAATAAAGCTTCAATGAACATTCTTCTGCATAAATCTTTGTGTTTATCTCTGAGTAAGATTTTCCACCAAGAATAAATTCTACATAGTCAATTACTGGATCTAAGAGTGAGCATTTTAAGGCTCTTGATAGGTATCTTACTAAATGATTCTCCAGAGAGGTCGTGCTATTTGATACTTCACCCACTATCAAGGTATGAGAATCCTCACAAATAGAAAATTATCATTTAAAAATAAAATAATCTTTGCTATATGGAGAAGTAAGACATAGAGCTTATTTCTACCTGACGACGCTCCTACCTTAGGCACACACGGCCCATTCAGTCACACCACAGCTTCTCGCATTGACCCTGTTGACCTATTGGGCTGGATAATTCTATGTTGGGGGGGCTGTCCTGTGTGTTGTAGGATGTTTAGCAGCAACTCTGGCCTCTACCCACTAGACTCCTGTAACACCCCCCAGTTTTGACAACGGAAAATGTCTCCCAACATTACCAAATGTCCCCTGGGGGACAAGACCATCCCAGGTGAGAACCGTGAGTTATACTGTAACAGAAACCAACTCTAAGCCAAGCTGGGGCTTTGCTCAAAGGGATCCCAGAGAGTCATGGAATCCAAGAGCATAGATGCAGCTGGGCCTTCTCTTTTCAGGTCTGACTCATTCTTGTCTCTTGCTACAGATGGGCTTTCTCTGTATCCCAGGCCACATGGAAGAAAATGAGTCACTAACATTTCTGAAATTTACATTCCTTTTGTTTATGAGATAGCCAGATTATACTGGAATCTCTTGGCCCCAAATCCAAATTCTCAGGGAAGGACTCTGGCCCAGCTTAGGTGGGCTGTCCACAGCTGGTTCAATCAGTGTGGCTGTGATAGGTGGGGAGGAGAAAGGCACATGGCTCCCAGGAGTCTTGCTGCAACCATGTGGATGTGCAGTTTCCAGAAAAGGGGCAGCTGGGCAATTTATCCTCCTGGAGTCCATATATCTGGGGGAAGTTTATCAAGTGTGCACATGTACAACTGTGGAGACATCCAAACTGGACATTTTGCCTGTTTCAGTTAGTGCCTCCCTCCCAACTCAGCTGAGATCTGCAGGCTTGGTGGTGACAACTGCTGTGCTGCCCAGGTTTTGGCTTAGAAGTTTTGTAGGGAGGAGGCACCAGTTTTTCTGTGACTGGCTTAGCTTACTCAGGCAGGTCCAGCTGAGCGAGCGGACTTTGGATCCTGGAATTTGCAAGTGTATCACGGTATACTATGTGGGAAATCACTGCTCATCCCTCTTCATAGACCTGACTTTGGAGTATGCTGCCTCTGTGGCAGAGGAGCCCCTTGCCGTTCCTCGCATTACCCTTAGGGTTAGAAATTCAGCCTCTGTCTTCAGGAAGGGACCAGGTTGGTGCATGGTCAGCCTCACCCCCGAGACCCAGCTCCTGAGCACAGAGTCCCCCTCCACATACAGATGCCTTGAGCAGTGGAAGAAGATGGGCAGAGGGCTGGGCTGCTCCTCATGCAATCCAAAGCAAGATCCACTGATTCTGAAAGCTGCCCCAGCGCACAGATGCCGCTCCTTGCCTTGCCATGCTGGCTGACCTCAGGTGACTCACTGCTCTTGATGCCCCAGTTTCGTCATCAGAAATGGGACTAAGACCTGTGCTGCCTTCTTCACAGGATCTAATAGAGGATTTGATAGGAAAGTGCTTTTTTTTGCAAAAGCAATATAAGACTTATTGTAATAAAGGTACTTGTGGTCATTATTTCATCTCAAGGACAATTCTAAATCCTTTGAGGCCACTGATTGCTCAATAGAGGCAGAGCCGGAGGCATTGTTTCCTCTGAATCATCCTTCCCAGACCTGGAGCAGTCTCCACTAGGAATCTTTCTGGGAAGTTGCATCTAGAAACCCAGGTGCCTGAAAATGAGTTGCATCTTGGGTATGACCTTGGACATGTTCACCGACCTCTCTGGGTTTCGATCTCAGCAAATGGGCATAATAGTAGCATGTAGATTATTAATACATGCAAAGAACCTGTGTCAGGCACTCACTGAGTGTTTGCTCTGTTTATTCATATCATGAGGTGGCAGGCACTGTGTCAAGTGCTGAGCGTTGAGAGCGGAATACAACCCGAGCCAGCCCTCATGAGACTCATGGTTTACCAGAGGAGATGGGCACCCAAAGCGCCGTATAAAGCCACATGGTCAATCAAATGATATACTCCATCTGCTCCAGGATTGGGTTCCTCTCTGATGCTCCCTACGGGGCTACAGGGAGATAGGTAGGTAGGGCAGCACACAAGTGAGAATGTACTGTCCCAGGCTGTCCAAACAGCAATTAAAGACTTTAACTGCTCCAAGGAGCTGGAGGAATGTTCTCCCTACCTCTCAGACTCACAGGAAAGCTTTTGGGGGTAGGGGTTGCCTTTTTAAAAAAAGTGATTGCCCAACAATCTTAATTTTCTTTTTTTTTGGTTAGAATTTTTTTTTTTAACAAATCAATTTCACTGATACATATTGTGATGGTTAGGCTAATGTGTCAGCTCAGCCAGGTAATTGCATCCAGGTGTTAGGTCCAGCAAGCACTGGGCTAATTGTAATACATGAGCATTTATGGACTTTGATCACCAGTGAGTTTACTGCATGGATGGCTGATTACATCTGCATCAATCAGGGAGATTGCATCAGCAATGGATGATGCTTTTATCCAATCAGTTGAATGCCTTAAAAGGGAAAGTGATTTCAACATTCAGAGAGACTTTCCCAGCTCGTCTTTGGACAGCCAACTTCTCCCTGAAACTCATCAAGGACCTTTCATTGGACTTTCATCAGAGCCCCTGGTTTGCAGCCTGCCTGCGGAACCTGGACTTGTGCATCCCCATCGTCGCGTGAGAGACTCATAAAATCTCTTATTATTGACAGATATCTCCTGTTGATTCTGTTTCCTGAGAGAACCCTGACTAATACAGCTTGGTACCAGGAGTGGGGTGGTTCTTGAGGAACAGAGTCTTAAACATGGGATATCTGAGGTGGTTCTAGAAGTTTTGTAATTAGCTCTCTACTGTAATTGGACTCAAGGGTACTAATGACTCCCTGTCCAATAATGAAGAGGTTGATAACAGTCCATGGCATGAGCTGGCAATAGGGATATGCAAAATAGCATCACTGGATTCCCCTACTTCCATGCTTATAAGAAGCAAGGATCTGGGAGAGAGTGTTTTCAACACCTTAACAGAATTTTGTGGAGTCAAAAAGTATAGTGATGTTGGCTGGATCCTCCTAGATACTCTGGATACATTTACAAAAGAAAGACATGAGCTAAAGTCTTCAAATTTGAAACTTAAATGCCGCATGAATGATATGAAAGTTTCTATGTGTGCCTTGAAAGAAAATCTTGTCTCCTGTAGCCACAGACTTGAGATATCTGACAATCAAACCCAGACTTTCATTGTAGGAGTAGCAGAATTACAGAGGAAACTAAAATCTCAACCTCGCAGGGTTTCTGCAATTAAAGTGAAGGCATTGATTGGAAAGGAGTGGAACCCCGAGGACTGGGATGGAGACATATGGGATGATGATAATATTGTGGGGACATTGGAACCCTAAATTCTGCTGAGACTTTACCAGATAAACCTGCGATGGTCTGCCCTGTGGAGACCACACCTTGTCAACCTTGTATCATCCAGCCTCCAGCCTGCCCCAGGGAGTCTGGACCTCCTGCCAGCCACCAGGCAGGTACCAGCCAAACTCCAGCATGCACTGCCCAATCTCCAGTCTGCCCTGAGGAATCTGCCTTCCAACTCCTGCCTGAAGAGATTAATCCTGTCTCACCAGAAGAAAATGCAAAGGAATGCCCTGAGGTCAGTAGCTTGCAAGACATCTCTAATCCTTCTCCTTACCCACCCCCACCACCCCTCTTGTCTTTGAGACCCATTACTAGACTAAAATCACAAGAAGCCCCCAAAGGTGAAATACAAAGTGTGACCCATGAGGAGTACACTATACTCTGAAAGAACCGTATGAGTTTTCCAACTTATATAGACAGAAATCAGGGGAATATGTGTGGGAATGGATACTAAGGGTATGGGATAATGGTGGAAGGAATATAAAGTTGGATCAGGCTGAATTTATTGATATGGGCGCACTAAGCAGAAATTCTGGATTCAACGCTGTAGCTTGAGGGGTTAGAAAGGGCTCTAACAGTTTGTTTGGGTGGCTGACTGAAACATGGGCCAAAAGATGGCCTAGCATGTCTGAGGTTGAGATGCCCGATTTGCCCTGGTATACAGTAGACAAGGGGATTCAAAGGCTTAGAGAGATTGGAATGCTAGAATGGATTTACCATTTGAGACCTGCCCACCCACCCCAGGAATGTCCAGAGGACACACCTTTAACCAGGACTGTGAGGAATAAATTTGTAAGACTAACCCCATCTTCTCTGAAGAGCTCTGTGGTTGCTCTTCTCTGCAGTCCAGATATTACTGTAGGGAGGGCTGTAATGGAATTGGAATCCTTAAACATTATGGGAATGATCGGATCTCGGTTTGGTAAAAGTCAAGTATTGCAGTTAATCGCCAAAGGCAAGGTGGGCGTGGCTACCGCAATGAAAGGCAGATTCAAAGCAGCACACAGAATAGTCTGAGTCTCATGGAGTTAAGGCGTTGGCTAATAGATCATGGGGTACCCAGAAGTGAAATACATGGGAAGTCTACTAAATTTCTTCTGGATCTGTATAAGCAGAAGAGTTCTAGGTTGAGTGAACAAAACCTTAACTCAAATTACAGATGCAGAGAATCACGGCCCCTTAATCAATTCCCAGACTTGAAACAGTTAACAGACCCAGAGCCCCTTGAATGAGGAGAAGGTCAGATCCCCTTGGGGAAGGATCCTTTTAGTACTGTTAATCATCCTCCCACCTTTCCCCAGGGAGACCTACGGCCTTTTGCCAGAGTAACTGTGCATTGCGGAAAAGGAAATGATCAAACATTTCGGGGATTATTAGACACTGGCTCAGAAGTCACATTAATTCCAGGAGACCCAAAATGTCACTGTGGTCCACCACTCAGAGTAGGGGCTTATGGAGGTCAGGTGATTGGAGTTTTAGCTCAGGTCCATCTCACAGTGGGTCCAGTGGGTCCCTGGACCCATTCTGTGGTTATTTCCCCAGATCCAGAATGCATAATTGGAACAGACATACTCAGTAACTGGAAGAATCCCCACATTGGATCCCTAACTTGTGGAGTGAAGGCTATTATGTTTGGAAAGGCCAAGTAGAAGCCTCTAGAACTGTCCCTGCCTAGCAAAATAGTAAATCAAAGGCAATATCGGATTCTTGGAGGGATTGCCGAGATTGGTGCCACCATCAAGGATTTGAAGGATGCAGGGGTGGTGATTCCCACCACATCCCCATTCAACTCTCTTATTTGACCTGTGCAGAAAACAGATGGATCTTGGAGGATGACAGTAGATTATCATAAACTTAACCAGGTGTGTGACTCCAATTGCAGCTGCTGTCCCAGATGTGGTATCATTGCTTGAGCAAATCAACACTTCCCCCTGGTACCTGGTATGCAGCTGTTGATCTGGCAAATGATTTTTTCTCAATTGCCATTAGTAAGGATCACCAGAAACAGTTTGCTTTCAGCTGGCAAGGCTAGCAGTATACCTTCATTGTCCTGCCTCAGGGGTATATTAACTCTCCAGCCCTATGTCATAATATTGTCTGCAGGGACCTTGATTGTCTCTCCCTCCCATGAGACATCACACTGGTCCATTATATTGATGATATCATGTTGATAGGACCTACTGAGCAAGAGGTAGCAAAGACTCTAGATTTATTGGTAAGGCATTTGCGTGAGAGAAGATGGGAGATAAATCCAACAAAAATACTGGGTCCTTCCTCCTCAGTGAAATTTCTAGGTGTTCAGTGGTGTGGGGCCTGTCGAGATATCCCTTCTAAA
>JAQZBX010107011.1:0-10697 GCA_029593785.1 Cabassous unicinctus
AGAGCACCCAATTATCCACCATTGTGGTACTAATCATGTTTGATGGGAGATTTTTAGTCCCAAATCTACATCCTCCAAATAGACTGTAGTAACTTGGGGGAAAGAACATGTCTAACACATCTTTGCAGTTCCAGAAAGTATGACAGTGTCTGACACAGAGTGGGTACTTGATACATATTTGTTGAATCAGCAAATGTATCATGACTCCTCCAAAGAACACATCCCTCATAGATATCCAGTAGAATGGGATTGTGTGATCTGGTTCCTAGAAGTGCTATCACTCAAAAGTGGAAACTGGGCCACTCTTATTTCATCTACTCATCCTGAGGCCCAGAAAATGTTATTGTGAATGTCCTTAGTCTCTTCATGTACTTCCCCTTTGGGCCTCTGGAACAGGATTATGATTGTCCTCAACATAAAATGACTGCCCTCAGGATCCCTGAGATCACCTCTCCGGGAGGTTTAGAAGTAAAATCCATTTTACTTCTAAAATCAGGTAAAATCCATTGTTCTCTGCTTGAGTCAAAGCTCCATATATATTCTGGAGGCCACCTGCTGACATGACAGTGGATTGCAGATACATGAGAAAGCCAAGTTGAGTGTAGCTGATGGACCAGGCCAGAAGACCCTCAAATTGTCAATCTGAAGAGTTGTGGGTAAAGTGAATGTTGTTTTAAGCCTCCACATTTGGGGTTCATTTGCTATACAGGAAAAAGATAATTTGAATAATTTTGAATTCACCCTGTTTCTCTCCAAATTTGAGGAAACTTCTAATCATTTCATTCTCAAGGGCATCTGGCATAGCATCTGACATGTAGACCTTATACAGCAAATCTTTGTTCACTGAATGGATGAATTAAAGATAGGTATTTAGAGGTGTGAAACTGTGCATAAAATTATATGTGCAATAAGAATTTTTTCATGATGTTTTTTTAAGTAAATGAGACTCCATGTTGAAGGTGCCTGCTTACCAAATGGTAGAAAACTTAAAATTATTTATTCTTAGCGTACCCCCCATTGCCTATGGTTCAGCAATTTTATCCAGGATATGATGAATTACCAAGGCATTAGCAAAGAAGTTTTACCACACCCTTTTTCCTGAAGCATTGGCTCTGCTGCTTCCATGCGCTATTTGAACACAGGCAGCTTGACAAGCCTGGGAGAACCATTAGCAGATTTGTTTCCCTTGGTCCACCATTTCCTTCTGAATTATTCCCACCTACTCCAGGAAAATGTCAATAAACAGGGCCCTACCTTTCCCAATATATAGGACTCTCTTTTCTTACACCAACTCATCTTCCGCTAAATCTCCACATTACTCATTGTGACCACTTCAATGAGCTGATTATGAAAGAATCTGAAGAGCCATACAGTTTTGGAAGCTTTTGCTTTGCAAAGCCCAACTACCTCCTTGGATTAGGTAGGGAAAGAAGAAAAATAGAGGAAAATTTACATTCAGTTTGTTTTAATAAGTTATCTTGCCATACATTTTCAAAAAGCAATGAAGAAAACAATTCCATTGGTTTTCTTAAAAGTTGCAAGATGAAAAAAGAGAGGTTTCGCTTTTGTCATAATCTATAGGGAAGGATGCAAAGAGCAATAACTCCCCATCCATTCCTTATGATGTCTCCACTCTCACATTTCCCTTGGAAGTCACTGAAAATTCTACAGAGTTCCTCACACTTCCACAATGAGCATCGTTCATGTTCCCCCAAGAAGGAAATGCTTTGTGTCCTATTGTCTGCTGCAAAATTATATCCAAAGCTGAAAACCAACAAGGAGGTGGATAAAAAATCAATAAAATTAAACAAATGAGATCATGTTTTTCATATATATATAATGATATCCCGGGTATTTTCAAAAATTTTACTTATACTGGTGCCACAATAAAGGTCACTTAGTGAAGGAGACACTTAGGATGCTGCTAAACTATTATGTATCCCTCCTGAAATAATATTATATGTGTGATATTTCACTTGTTTATCATTTGCCTGTTCCACACAATAATGTTCTGTGAAGACAACATCTTGTCTGGCTGTTTGTCAGTACATGTCTGGTATGTATACTGTGAATGGTACCCACCAATATCCCAAAAATATTTTCTGAATAAAAGAATTAAATAATTAACTAATATTTTGGGGATTATTAACTTTGCACAGCTTCTTTATTTATTTCTTCTGTGAAAACAGGAAAAAATAAATTGACACTATTTCAAATGCAATTTAGAATTAACTAAAATGAGAAAAGAAGGAGTAGGTGTAGCTCAATGGTTGAGTGCCTGCTTCCCTTGTATGAGGTCTTGGGTTCAATCAACAGTACCTCCTAAGATTAAAAAAAGAGATAGGAAAGAGTTTGAATAATGAAGTTATAGAAAAAAATAAGATTGTGCAAAAATCAAATGACCTATCCTTATCTTTACTTTAGACAGACAGATCTCTATTTCTAACACTCACACTTTGGGATGTGTGAGCCCTGAGAGCTTTTCACCTGGCTATGTGTTTAAATACACAATCATTCAAGAAAAAAAAATTCTGCTCCAGCTCAAGAATTACATTATAGAGGTTTTTAAAGTGAGTACATACAGAACATCTGAAAACTATATAAAATGTACATTTTCATTTTAATTTTTTGGAAATGAAGAGAACCAAGGTGGCAATTTTACATTATGAAAAAATTAGCAGAGTTGGAAATTGTTAAAGAGAGGACATGAGATGTTACATTCTACTGTTATTGACTAAATGACCATGACACCCGCCCTGATATTACACCTCTCCAGGTTTTCTGGCAAATGTCTTAATATCAGAGCACCTTAGAGCTTAGTGCTTTGTCCTTTACTCTCTATTGATTCATATCTCTCATTAGCCTCATTATGTGCATTGCTGTCTGTAGCTGGTTAGATCCAATATATTCCTTCAACCTTACCAGCTCAATCTGAACCTCTGGGGTTAAAACACATATATTTCATTATCTGCATAGTACTCTGCATCTCAGCTTCTTCCTCTGTAAAACATAAATTATAATAATATATTCTGGGAAGCAGGTGTGGCTCAGTGGATAGAGCCCCTGTTTACCATATGGGAGGCCTGGGTTTGCGTTCCGAGGCCTCCTTGTGAGGGCACGCCGGCCTGAGCAGTGCGGTGAGCTGATGCAGCAACCTCACGGCAGGAAGCGGGTGTGGTGCAATGGATAAAGCACCCGTTTACCATATGAGAGGCCCCGGGTTCGCTTCCTGGCTCCTTGTGAGGGCAGGCCGGCTCGCGCGGCACCGTGGGCTGATGCGGCAAGACCTCACAGCAAGGGGGAGATAAGCAGACATGGAGAAGACGCGCAGCGAATGGACACAGCAGCACAAGCAGCAAGGGTGGGGGATAAATAAATAAAATAAATAAATCTTTTTAAAAAAATAATAATCATATATTCCTCAGATGGTTGTCATACAGAGCAAATACTTCAGAAAGGAAAACACTTAGAACAGTGCCTGGCACCAGAATGTATAATTACTCAATGAGTGTTAACTCTTAGTGTTATTGCTTGACATCTTCACGTATATATCTAATAGCAATACAATGCTATCATACAATTCTTGGTTCCAATCCCCATTCCACTGTTATCAATGAACTTTTCAAGACTTCAAATGGATGTAATTTGGCAGGTTGTAACCTAGTAAATTGTTCCAGCATTCCTATGGCTGACCATTGAGCCAGGCTTCAGCCAACTTATCTGGCAAAGAATTATTGCCAGTCAGGCTGCTCATGCTAATACACTCAACCCAGAATAATTGATAAGCTCATGTACTGGATATATTCTGCCCAATTTATAATGTTATTTCCTCCATTGTCTAGCCCTCCAGTATCCTGGTCTTTCCTTATCAGTGTGCTCTGCTTTAACCTATCTGGTGTGAAAAGGTCTGTTTGAAAGTAATATAAAGATATGCAATTGATTTTTTTTTACATTTCTCAATTAAATGTAATGGATACATACAAAAAAAATTTTTGAATCAAACAATATGTTACACAATATATTTGGTTCATATTAATGCATTCATACAGTATTTGTCCTTTTGTGTCCGGCTTGCTTCACTCAACATAATGTCCTCCAGATTCATCCATGTTGTCATATGCTTTACGACTTCATTTTTTTTACAGCTGCATAATCTTCCATCATGTGAATAGACCACAGTTTGTTTATCCATTCATGTGTTGATGGACACCTGGGTTGTTTCCAACTTTTGGCAATGGTGAGTAATATTGCTATGAACATCGGTGTGCAGATGTCTGTTCGTTTCACTGTTCTCAGTTCTTCTGGATACATACCCAGTAGTGGTATTGCAGGGTCTCATGTCAAGTCTATATTCAACTTCTTTAGGAACTTCCAAATAGTTCTCCATAGTGGTTGTACCATTCTGCATTCCCACCAAAAGTGAAGAAGTGTTCCTAACTCTCCACATCCTCTCCAACACTTGTAGTTCTCTGTCTTTTTAATAGTGGCCATTCTGATAGGTGTGAAATGATATCCCATTGTGGTTTTGATTTGCATTTCCCTAATCATGAGTGATGTTGAGCATTTCTTCTTGTATTTTTTTTGCCATTTGTATTTCTTCTTTGGAGAGCTTGAAAGGGCTCTTGGTACAGGGCAGACCAAATCTGTGAGTCAAAAGCAGGGTCAGCCCCAGGCTCTCTCACCCCTCTCCAGTGGATTCTTCAACAATTAGTCCAGGCTAGAAGAGAGGGAGCTTGTGAGGGTCAGATTTCTCCAGTCCTTACTAGGCTCCCATGGCAAACCACCATGTGAAAGGGTCCGTGGGGCTCCGCAGCCCAAATTTGCGTGTCAGAACCTGAGTCAGTCTAAGGCTGTGACCCTCTCTCTACCCTTTCTGGGAGTGGTAGATCCTTGGAGCTCCCTTTGTCTGTAGTTGCAGGCCCAGAGGCCCGAGAATTCTAAAGAGTGTGGGGGAAGGTGCTGGCAGCAGCAGCCGCTGCTGCTTCTAACTCACTCTTCTGTCCTCACGATTTCCCTCTTTTGTCCCTCTCTTCTCTGGGTGCTGTGCAGCCTTCACCTCCTGTCTTAAACCCTAGAAGATCTATTTTGGCTGTTTCAGCCTGTCCTCTAGCTATTTTCCTTGGAAGAGATTCCCATGTCTTACTAGTCCGCCATCTTCCCGGAAGTCCTGCAATTGATTTTTGTATTTTATATTTATGCTAAGTATTTACAATATTTTCTATGGTCTTTAATATTTCCTATGGAGACAATTCCATTATCTATGGATAATGACAGTTAAGTATTTGGTTTCTATTTTTGGCTTGTTGTGAACATGAAAAAACTCTTTAATTCCTTAAACATTAGGTAAATCCAAATCAAAACCAGAATTAGATACTCTTTTCATGCCCAATAGAATGGCTACTGTATCAGTTTCCTAGTTCCTAAACAAATACCATACAATGGGTTGGCATAACAAAAGGAATTTATTGGCCCACAATTTCAGTGACTAGAATGCTTGCTTCCAGTTAGGATCAGTACCAACTTACTGGAGAGTAATCTTGTGGTTCCTTGGCTTTTATGTCACATGGAAATACACAGGTCTCTTTCCAGTTACTTTTTTTTCCAAATCTGGCTACTCCCTGTGGCCTCACTCTCTATCTGATTTAAACCTGGTTATGAATTACTCCAGTAATCTGGGTTAAAATCTCACCCCATTTATTTGGGCCACAATATAACTGAAGTAACTGCTTTAAAAGATTCTATTCATAATAGGCCACACCCATAGGAATCTATTAAGAAACACAAATCATTAGCGTTTATATACACTAGTAATGAACAATCTGAGGGGGAAGTCAGGAAAAAATTTCCATTTACAATAGCAAGTAACATAATCAAACATTTTGGAATAAACTTAACTATGGAAGTAAAGAACTATTCAGAAAACAGCAGTGCATTGTTAAAAGCCATTTTAAAAATGACCTAAATAAAAGGAAGAATATTCTGTGCACATGGATTGGAGGACTAAAAATCATTAAAATGGCAATTCTACCCAAATTAATATACAGATTCAATGCAGTCCTGATAAAAAAATTCCACCATCATTTTTTAAACAAATGGAAAACACAATTATCTAATTTATTTGGAAGGGTAAGTGGCCCCAAATACCATAAACATCTTAAAAAGGAAGAGAGAAGTTGGAGGACTCTCACTTCTGGGCTTTAAATCATATTCCCTAACTACAGTGGAAAAACAGCTTGACACTGGCAAAAGATAGACAATAGATCAATGGAACCAAATTGATTAAAAAACAGACTGTCACATATATGGTAAAGTGATTTTGACAATGATGTCAGACCCACCCAGCTGGGGCAGAACAGTCTATTCAAACATGGTGCTGGGAGACTGGATATCCAGAGACAAAAGAAAGAAAGAGGGCCCCTATCTCACACCTTATACAAAACTTAACTCAAAATGGATCAAAGACCTAAATATAAAAGCAGGAACCATAAAGCTCCTAGAAGAAAATTTAGGGAAACAGTTTCAAGACCTGGTAGTAGGTTGTGGAATCTTAAACCTTACACCAAAAGCAGGAACAACCAAAGAGAATATGGATGAATAGAACTTCTTCAAACTTAAAGACTTTTGTGATTCAAATAACTTCATTAAGAATGTGAAAAGGCAGCCCACTCAATGGGAGAAAATATTTGGAAACCACATAACTGATAAGGGTTTGATTTCCATTCTATATAAGAAGATCATACAACTCAACAATAAAAGAGCAAGCAATGTACTTTAAAAATGGTCAAAAGACAGACATTTTCACAAGGAGGAAATACAAATGGTGAAAAAACACATGAAAAAAATGATCAATATCACTAGCTATTAGGGAAATGCAAATTAAAATGGCTATGAGATATCATCTCATACCACATAGAATGGCAATTATTATTTAAAAAAAACAAACAGAAAACAATGTGCTGGAGAGGATGTGGAGAAATAGGAACACTCTGTCAATGTTGATGGGAATGTAAAATGGTGCAGCCTTTGTGGAAGAGAGCTGGTGGTTCCTCAGTAAGCTTAATATAGTACTTCCATATTATCCAGCAATTCCTCTTCTAGGAACATATCCAGAAGAACTGAAAAGTGTGATGCAAACAGACATTTGCATACTGATGTTCATAACAGTGTTATTCACACTTGCCAAAGGATAGAAACAACCCAAGAACACAAAAACCAATGAATGGATAAGCAAAATGTGATATATACATACAGTAGAATAAATGCTGTTGTAAGAAGAAATTAAGTTGGGACACATATAACTTGGGTGAACCTTGAACATATATACTGAGTGAAATAAGCCAGACACAAAAAGACAAATATTGCATGGTCTCAATAATATGAACTAAATATTAAGAATAAGCATATGGAGTTAAAACCTAGAGTATAATTTATTTGGATATAGGAGGAGGGATGAGAAGGAATACTGATGTTTAATGTATATAGAAGGTTTAATTAATTTGACTGGAAAAATATGGAAGTGGATAGAGTTGATGGTATCATATTATAATGAGTAGAACTAATGCAGATGATTTATAAATGGAATTGTGAATGAAAAGTGTAGTCTAGGAATGCAAATATCAATTGAAATAAAGTTAGAGTATAATCTAGGGACTGAATAACATAGTGAACCCAGAGGTGGATGAGAATTGTAGTTAATAGTACAAATACAAGAATGTCCTTCTATGAACTAGAACAAATGTATGTCACTATTTGCAAGGTGATAAGAATGTGGAGAAGCATGGGAAAATACAATTAATGCAAGCTATGGATATAGTTAACATCAATACTGTAATATTCTTGCATCAATGCCAAAGATATTCTGTGTTAATAATAAGGGGTAGGAAAAAATATGCCACATATACATTATTGGCCATAGTTAGTGGTAATAATCTGATGATATTGTCTCATAATCTCTAACAAATATTCCACGACAATGTAGTGTGTTGGTGGAGGGGTGTTGTATGGGAATTCAAAACATGTACATGAATGTTTTGTAAGTTCATAATTTCTGTAATAAAAGTATATGTTTTTAAATAGGGCTTTGAGACTTTGGTTACTTAAAACATGGACCAAAGGGTGGCCTACACTAAATGAAGTGGAAATGCCAGAACTGCCCTGGTATAATGTAGATGAAAAGGTACAAAGGCTAGGGAGACTGGAATCTTAGCATTGATTTATCATGTAAGACATGCTTACCCAACCAGAAGTGCCCAGAGGACACACCTTTCACCACAAATATAAGGAATATATATGTAACAGAAGCACCATATACCCGGAAGACCTCTGTGGTCACTCTTCTCGGTAGGTCAGATATTACTGTGGAAACTGCTGACACTGTATTTGGATCCTTAAATACAATGGGGATGAACACATCCCTGGTTGGCAGGAATCTAATAGTGGCACTTAATTGCCCAACACAAGGGACAGTAGAGTCAATGCAATAATCAAGACAGTCTGACTCACAGAACCCTATGGCGTTGGCTAGTTGACCATGAGGTACTTAGAGTGAAATAAACAGGTAGTCTACTAAATTATTATGTGATCTGCATAAGTAGAAGTGTTCTAGGTCAAGTGAACAAAAGTCTAACTTGAACAACAACAGCAACAACAAAAAGAAAAAGAGAGCATTACATCCCCAGTTCTAGAAGGCATAGTTGGAGTAGACTTACTCAACAAGTAGCAAAATCCCCATTTTGGTTCCCTGAACTATTGAATGAGGACTGCTATGGTAGGAAAGGCCAAATGGTAGCCATTAGAACTGCCTCTACCTAGAAAATAGTAAATCAAAAGTAATACCACATTCCTGAAGGGATTGCAGAGATAGTGCCACCAGCAAAGACTTGGAGGATGTAGTAATGGTGATTCCCACCACATCCCCTATTACCTTATTTGGCCCAATGGATCTTGAATGACAGTGGATTATCATATAGTTAACAAGGCATTTACTACAATTGCAGCTTCTGTTCCAGAGGCAGTATCACTGCTTTAAGAAACAACAAATTTGGTATGTAGCTATTGATTTGGCAAATTCTCCCCTGATACTTGTTAATAAAAACCAGAAGAAACAGTTTCCCTCCAGCTGGCAAGTACAGCAATAAACTTTCACTGCCCTACCTCAGGAATATATCAACTCTCTTGCCCTATCTCATAATCTAGTCCAAAGGAACTGTGATCCGTTTTACATAAGACATCACATTTGTCATTACATTGATGATATTATGCTGACTGGACCTAGTGATCAAATTGTAGCAGCTACTATCTTATTGGTAAGATATTTGCATGCCTGAACATGGGAAATAAATCCAACAAAGATTTAGGGACCTTTCATCTAAGTGAAATTTCTAGGCATCCAGTGCTGTGGAACATCAAGTTATCACTTAAAAAATAAAGGAAAAGCTGTTGTATTGATCCCTTCCTATAGCCAAAAATGAGAAACAATGCCTAGTTAACATGTAAGGAATTTCAAGGAAAGATATTCCTCATTTTGGTGTGCTACTCCAGCCCATTTAACAAGTGACACAAAAACTCATAAAGTTGGGTGTGCAAAGTGATATATACAAGATCATGCCTGAGAATACCCTGAAGACACAAGCACGTTATAAATTTTTATATATTCACAAAATGAAATAATATTCAGCCATAAAACTGAATGTAGTTATCATACATGATGTAATATGGATGAACTTTAAAAACATCATGCTAAGTGAAATAAGCCAAATCCTAAGGCCAAATATTGTATGACTACACTTTTATGAAATATCTAGAAAAGAAAATTTACAGGTACAGGAAGTAAATTAGAGGTTACCAGGAGCTAGGGTAAAATAGAAAGTTGCTTAATGAGTAAGGAATTTCAGAATTGGGTCATGAAAATTTTTGATAATGGGAGGTGGTGATGTTAGCAAGACATTGTAAAAGCAATCAAAGGCACTAAATTGTAAATTTGTGATTAAAATGGCAAATTTTATGGAATAGATATGTTACCACAAGGAAAAAAAAGAAGAGACTAACATGATTAAATACAAAATAAGTGACCTGGAATACAGTGTATGAATTAGAGAAGGTGAATGCTGGGCCTCATTAAATGAGTTAATTTTTGTAACAAATAGAAGAGTGTAAGCACTATTACATACAATACTATTACAATTCATAATGTAGTTGGGATTTAAGCTGGCTTATGAAGCAATGGAGGGTCCGTTCACTAATTCATTCATTCATTCATTCATTCATTCATTCATTATTCCAAAAGAACTTGGAGTGTATTTGCAAAGTACTTTTCAAGTACTGTATTAGACTCTGGAGTTGAAATGGAGTCAAGGCCAATGAGGTGCAAGCCCTCAGGAAACTTGAAACTTGAGCTTTTCTACTGGATTTTTCAAATCCATATTTATTTTCATACTAAAATTTCAATTTGGTCCTTTTTATATTATTTTTGTCTCCTTTTTGAGCATTTCAATTTATTCTTTCATTGTAACCCTTCTTTCTTTCATTCTTTAAACATGAATTACTTCAGTTTCTTGAACATCTTTATAATCACTGTTTTGAACTCTTTGTCTGCTAATTTCAAGTCTGAGGATAGTAAGAGATAGTTTCTATTGACCGTTTTTCTTGTGAATGGGTCACTTCATTTATTTTGAAATTTTACCATTTTTTAAATATAT
>JAQZBX010107012.1:0-10695 GCA_029593785.1 Cabassous unicinctus
GTCTGTGTTAAACACCACAGGCAGGCTTAAAACTCACGAATCTCTACTGATCATTCCACGCCGTGGATCTGCCTGCTGCTAGATGACCCAAGCTTCTCGCTCTGTGCGCCCACAGCACAGACCCTTGGGCAGGACACTGTCCACAATTGGCCATCGTCAGAGAGCTAGTCAGTGAGTACCCTCCTAAACCAATGTCATCTTGCCTCCCCCATCAGGTTTTTTCTTTTATTCAAGTAATAAGATGTATTACATTGATTGACTTTCATATCTTGAATCAACCTTGTATTACTGGAACAAATCCCACTTGGTCATGGTGTATAATAATTTTTATGTGTTGCTGCATTTAGTTTTCTAGTATTTTACTGAGGATTTGTACACCTATATTTATAAAGGGTATTTGTTTGTCGGTTCCTTTTTCTGTTACGTCTTTTTCTTGTTTTGTATTAGGGTAATACTTGCCTCATAGAATAAGTTGAGAAATGTAGAGTTTCCTTTACTATGTTTTTGGAAGAGTTTGTACAGGATTAATGTTACTCCTTTAAACATTTTGTAGAATTCACCAGTGAAAGCATTTAGTCCTGAGCTAAACTTTTTGGGGAATTTTAAATTCCTAATTCAATTTCTTTTCATGTTATCAGTCTATTCAGATTTTCTATTTCTTCTTGAGTCAATTTTGATAATTTATATCTTTCTAAGAATGTGCACATTCATTCTAGGTTATCTAATTTGTTGACATACAATTGTTCATAGTGTTCTCTAATAATTTATTTTATTTCTGTAAGGTCTGTAGTAATGTGCCTTTTTAAATTCTTGATTTGAGTAATTTGAGTCTTCTCACTATTTTTTTAGCATTGGTCAGTCTTAGCTAAAAATGTGTAAATTTGGTGATATATTCAAAGAACCAACTTTTGATTTTTTTTATTGTTTTTGTATTATCTATTTCACTTATCTCCACTCTAATCTTTATTTTGTTCCTTCCTTTTGCTTGCTCTGTGTTCAGTGTGGCATTCTTCTTCTAGTTTCTTCAGGTAGAGGATTAAGTTATTGATTTGAAATATTTTTTTTTCATACAAATGGGTACAGCTATATATTTCCCTCTAAACACTTTATTCACTATATCCCATATATTTTGTTTTATTGTGGGTTTTTTTGTATCTCAAATTATTTCTAATTTCCATTATGATTTTTTGATACTCTCATTGCTTTTATGGAGAAGTAGTTTTTGGAGGTACTTATTGTGCCACTCTGGAAGTACTGCCTGTGTATTTAATTTTAAATAAGGCAAAAAACATGTCTAGCCAAGTTCTATTGATGAAGAACATTAGTGATTAGATAAAGCCAAACAATTTTTAAATGTATAATAATATTTCTAAAGCACTTTAAACATTATCTCACACAATTAAAATGTTCCTAATGAAATCACATTTATTCTCATAATTTGTTTCAAAAACACATTTTTCACATGTAGGATACCTGTAGCATCTGAGAGAACACAAATTTTAAACTAAGGGCATATACATTGTTGAAATCTCCCTCATCAGTAAGGTTAAAATTTTGTGCATAAAAATGAGATGTTCAGAAGGGTAACGTGG
Source organism: Cabassous unicinctus (assembly GCA_029593785.1). Taxonomy (NCBI): domain Eukaryota; kingdom Metazoa; phylum Chordata; class Mammalia; order Cingulata; family Chlamyphoridae; genus Cabassous; species Cabassous unicinctus. Next base: position 1,593 of record JAQZBX010107012.1, read on the forward strand.
TTGATGGAGGCGCCAAAATTGAGGTAGGATCTTGTGTCTCCTGGTGCTTCTTCCTCTGTAGGCTGGTCTTGGGGTCTGAACCCTCCAGGGGCCCACAGACCCACAGCAGCCCTCACACTGACCCCATGGGTACCCCTAGGCAGAGCGAGTCCACAGTCTCATGGGGGTCGGGGGTGGGAGGTGGGGGCATTAGCTGGTCTCTTTGGTGGCTTGGGAGCTCTGCTCTCACTGGTGTGACTGCCCTGAGGCAGATGCTTGGCAAGTGCTGGGCAGGGGAGCCTCGTCAACTGGGGCAGCAGAACCAAGAAGCAGGCATGGGGGAAAGCTGGGATCCTGGCACCAGGGGGAGGAGGTGGCTGGGCCGTCACTGAGTTTGTGCTGAGCTGGTGAGGGAAGCCAGATGGAGAGGAGGGAGGGAGGGAGGGAGGCCCAGCATGCATCGGGTAGATGCCAAGGAGACAGGCTGGTCCTGGAGCCATTTCATCCCTGGGATGGAGGCAGCTCCATCAGTGACAGACATCTCTCCCAAGGCGCTCTGTGTTACCATACAAAGCCTGGCAAAACCAGGCGCTTGCAGGCGGTGATGGCTTCCTGGGACTCTTGTCCTAGAGCACCGATAAATCAGAGATCCTGGCTATTTGCTAGTGAAGATCCCATTAAGATGATAAATGGCCTGTCTTGTCCTCGGCGACTTGGAGGCGAGATCCAGGACAGCCTGACTATTTCAACGGAGGCAGAACTTAGGCCCCACTCTCCCCTGTGACTGCAACTCAGGTAGGAATGGACTTTAGGGTGCTGAGGCAGAGGGTAGACTAGGCCCGGGGTTCTGCTGCCTGGTGCAGTCTTGCACGGGGAGATGCTCCAAGCTCCTCTCAGCTCTACCACCAGGGGCTCCCTGGAGCGTGGCTCTGCTGTACACGTTTGCCTGGTCACCTTGAGCAAGCCGCTGGTTTATGTGCTTGTGACATGGCTGGGAGTGCATGTTGTCCCCTGGCCAGAGCACTGGTGGCCACAGCCCCCCTTCAGCCATGAAGATTGTTCCTCATCTTTCTCCAGGTTGCCTGTGCAAACAGTGCTTCAAATTGATGAAACTTGAGGCTTTCCTGGTTTAGCAGTTCCCAACCTTCACCAACCCATAGATGTCATGCTTTCATCGGTACCATGAGCCAAGCAAAGTGCCTTGATCAAGCAATCATTAATGTTTGCTCATCTTCGTTCTAAACTCATAAAAGTCCCCAGGCTCTGTAAGAGTGTTTGAGTGGAGAAAGAGAAAAGCCTTGGAGATCAGAACCAAAAAAGAGGAACTGTGGCTGAGTGGAGGTCTTTGGGATCTTCACAGCCCTCTTTTTCATGATGTCCTGGGTGTCTGGGAGCTCGTGCCCTACCAGGGCCTTATCTTTTGGGTAGCAACCCCAGATCGCTTTTCCTCTCCCTTCCATCTGCCCCCATTGTAAAAGCATATTTTCTCTATATCCCATTCCAGTAGGGCACTGTTCTCAGTTTGTTGTCCCATGGTGATGAAAACAAATGCACTAATTAATTCATCAGGCCAAGTTTAAAAGGCTTATGGTGACTTTTGGGTGATCCTGCCCCTGGGAGTAGTGGACACTTGAGTGGAAAACATAAAATTGAAATTTGAACACTAATGAGAAATTTCAGCTGTTATGGTGAGCTGGCAAATTTTTGGGGAAAAAAAGCCTTTCCAGCATTCTCAACCCAGAGAACAGAGAATATGAAATTGAAATTTGAACACTAATGAGAAATTTCAGGTGTTATGGTGAGCTGGCAAATTTCAGGGAAAAAAAGCCTTTCCAGCATTCTCAATCCAGAGTACAGAGCACAAAGTCTGCTCTACTGCATGAGAGCCTGCTTGCTGTGCCCTGTCTCCAGCACACAGATCTGCCTGCTCTGGGTTTGAGTTTGCTTCCCATTAGCAGCTCTTGAATCACTCTGATTTAAGTTTTCATGGGTCAGCCACACATGTGCATCTAGATGCCTCTTCTATCCGCATAACTGAAAGCTTGTGATGAGTTAAGCAGATGAGGTTTTTTAGAGTGTTCAATAAAAGTTTCTGAAAGTAAAAAGGAAAATGCAGCTGCAATCACTCCGAGTGGTTCTTACCCACCAATTTCTTGGCCGAGTGCCTCAAAGTCCAGTTTTTCCGTCCTCTCTGGGTTGCACACAAGTTTCCATCAGTCTGGACACTTTCTCCACTATCGGCCCAAACCCCTAGGCTCAGCCTGGGCCCATGAGAGAACTCTTTTGTTCAGGCTTGATGGCAGCTGGAAGCCCCAGCCCAAACCTCTGTTCTTCAGGAGGAACAGACTTCAGCTAGTCTTTCTTATGGAACCAGAGCTTCAGTTAAAGGGTCATTTCTGGGATTTGTCATGTTCTGCAGAACTGTTGAGCTCAGGGGCTGGAGAATGGCTGGGGAGATGAGCCAAGGGGATTGGTGGTAAAGAAAATGGGAGACTCCTCTTATAAAGTATAAAAGAGACACATTCATTTGTCTAGTAACTATGGACTATGTGCCTCCCTTAGCAAACCCTGTGATGGTGCCAGGGGTCCAGGAGGATTGAGAGATACAGGCTCTGTCCTGCAAAATTGAACTTGTAGGTTAAGGAGTTCCAACCCATGTCTACACAACATGCTTACTTTGGTTCTTTCCATCTGATACGTCTGGGCAGGCATGGCAGGTCCCCTCTCCAGGCCCAAGTAGAGGCTGAAAAGTGAGCTAATGGCTCATGAACCTCATCTCACAGGTCCTGGAGGCAAATAGACGAGGGTCCTGGGTCACAGAGCATAAGGGCAATGCAGACCCAGCTGTCTGTAAACTATCTTAAGCAATTTTTAAGGACACTCTCCATACTTTTCATAAAGCATTGCAATCACCATCTTGCACAGAAAAGGCAATTCTGGTTTATATAATAAGATTCCTCTGCTCAGAACATCCTCTGACCACCATCCCTCCCACAACTTTTGGGGTCACAGTGAAGAAAGCCCAGGCATCTGGCCAACACAGACAACAAACCCAGGATTCAAAAATATAAAGATTTCTCTTTGTTCCCATCATGGATCTAGAGGTATGAAAACCCATTCACTCTAGGATTAAAGTGTTTTCTTTCCAAAGTCTCTTGAGTGGTTTAACATCAGTGCAGAAGGTCCATCTGTCAACGGAAGGTGAAGAAAAACAACCGAGCTTTGTCTTGGGAAACATGCACTTTTTCTTGTCTCATGTTTTTCAATTCTGTACAGAAAGTGACACCTTTTCAAGCCCCTGCACAGAATGCTAAAACAGAAGCCAGACAATCCCTTCGAGAGACAGACACTCTTATTAGAAAATAACTGTTCATTTTTTGTTTTGCTTCTATGTTTAAAATGACCCACTGGTACTGATATTTCTCTCCTTTTCTAATGTTCTGTAAGCTTCTTTTTTCTCTGCTCCCCCAGACGTGACTGAGTTGACTGTGTCTGTCCCTTGGACGCCTGTGGCTGAGCGAAGGCTCGACATTAGATATTTATCACCTTGGGATGTTTCTCTCAGATAGCTAGCTCTCCACCTCCAGACCTTTTTATCTTATTTTGCTAAACAGGATGAGTTTCTGTCACTGCTGAAGTAATTGACTTGTTTTTTAATATATATCAAGGTCTGGGATAAGAACTGGACAATGCAATGCATTTATTATTCTCTCCCTCTTCTGTTTATTCTTGTGTGAAATTGTTTTCCAGGTAGTGATTCATTCTGCCAAGGCATACTGTCCTTGCTGGGTAATTGGCAGCATTTGGAAGAAGATGCCAATGCAAGGGCCTGCTATCAGAGGTGTCATTTCAGTTATGTCATACATTAGCTCCTGTGTTGTCCTCTGTCACTCAACTCATCAACTGATCCCATTGTCCTCTGTTCATTTTCCAAGTCTCATTCTTCTGTGGGCATGATTGATGCTTGGCTTTCTGGAAAGAAAATGTGTGTGGAGGTTGCTGACAAGGTAGACAGGGCTCTACTGTAAGTTGTTCTAGAGGACTCTGACCAGCTATGGGAAATGAGAATGCCAGATGCAGAAGGTTGCTGCACGGCCAACTGCTCTTTCCCACCTTTGGGTGAAAGGTGGGGACAGACTAGCTGCCGTAGCTGGGTGAGCTCCCCTTTGATTTTGGGGAGTGACTATGGGGAAGCAAGACAGATGAGCCTAAGAAAGTCCTGACTATGACTTGGCTGAGCAAGGAAAATGCATCACCATAATTCATTTTCTCACTCTCAGCACTATTGACATTTAGACTGGATAAATCCTTGTTGTAGGGCTCTCTCATGCATTGAAGGGATGGTTAGCAATATCTGACCTCTGCTCTGTGGATGCCAATAGCACCTGACCCCATCTTCCAGTTGTTACACCCCAAAATGCCTCCAGACATTGCCAAATGTCTCCCAGGGGAATAAGAAGATGCCCTCTTGAAAAACACTGCTATAACCAGATGAAGACTGAAGCATGAGTTTCTCCCTAGAATGGTCTCTCCAGGGCATGTCTAGGTGGTCACATGTTGTGGTGGAGTGTGGGATGACAAAGTAGGATTCCCAAACTTGAATCTGGCTCAGTTAGTTCTACAACCTTCATAAAATAATTTAACTTTTCCAAGTCACAGTTTCATGGTTAGTCTAAGGTTCTGTAAGAGCCAATGAGCTACACAAGGGTAAGAAAATCAAGTATAAGAACAGTCCCACCTCTCACTCTCTTATCTGGACTCGAATGGAAGATTTCAAAGTACATTTCTTTTCCTCAGTCCTAAGTAAAATGTAGCTGTGAGCCTGCCTCTCAGATGTGCTTTATATTCTGAGATTTTTGGCATGCTCCTCCCTTGGTTGTCTAAGTCTGACACTCACCATCAGAGAACCCTTCTACATTCTGACCTCACTTCTCCACAATTGTGGCAGCTGATTGGGGGCTACCTGGTGAGCCTCCTGTGCTCTTGGTCATGGGGGACTGCTCTTCCTTTGCAGTCCTTGAGGTAATTTCTCTCACCTTCCTTTCATGGTCTCCTTGTCCTACCCTGCACCCCACAAACCTCCTCACAACAGAGTGAAAAGCTCCTTGGCCGAGGTTCCAGAAGGTGGTACCTCCTTGACTTTTCTACCTGTTGCCATACCAACATGCCTTCTGCCTTACATCTCTGGTTCTGTCAATTTTCATTCCATCTGCATCACTGGCCTCCCTTTCTCCTAAGAGGTAAAGTAGCTTGTCAAGTCTCACGGCAAGGGAGTGGCCAAGTTCAGGTGTGGGTGAGGTCAGGTGAGGGGAGGCTCTGGCTTTGCCCTCCACATGGTGCCTGCATGGGCACTGCACATCCTGAAGGCCAAGAATGCAGACAACTGCCTCCCTGCCAGGCTCAAGGAGGTCCAGGCAGGGACTGTGCCCAGCACTCAAAGACACAAGAGGCAGGTCCAGCCTCTGGGTTGTTGTGCTCTCCTGTGAGTCAGACGTCACAGGGCACTACATACATCTCTTACCTTCAGGCCCCTGGGAAAGTTCTGCCAGTCTCCTCGGGTTGCCTCAGTCCACCCAGGACCTTCCTCAAACCTTAGGTGCACATTTAGGCTTAAGTTGGTAGGACAAGCCGGTTTCTGAACTTCCTGGTGCTGCCAAGGGCCACATGTGGGTGCTCAAGATGAGGGGAGCCCAAAAGAACTAAACCTGGGTGAAAAGTTTCCCACATCAAGGCAACCAAAGGAGAAGGATGCAGCACCTGCCAGATCCAGACTTACCCATGGGATTTGTGGTGGTTCCTACTCAGCCTTGGCCTGTGACCACTGTGGCTTTCTGCCCACTAGGCAGCTCTTGGTGGTTTGGGGGAAAATTCTAAGAAGTGAGGGCCAAAGTTTCTACCACTAGCTTTTTAAACTAGAGTGGGGTGTAAGAGTTGACTCTGTGAGCCAGATACTTTTCTCCAGTCTCTACATGCATTGTTTCAATTAACCTTTAACATAGCCCTGTGTAGTGCATGTTATTTTATCCCCCTTTTATGAATGCCACATAGAAGTAAAGTGATTTGCCCAAGGTCACACATCTTGAAATGAGTAGGAGCTGGGGGACTGGCCATCTGACTTTGAATTCCATGCTACCAACCACTCAACTCTACTACTTCTAGTATAACCACTACAACAGTCCTTGGGCAGCAGAACACATTCCACCAGAAAGAGGTGTGTCCAGTGTGAAAAATCCCCCGAAGTCATTATCCAGAAGACATTTTTATTTGACTTTTTTCTACATTGACTTTTGTTATCAAGTCTGCCTTCCTAATGAAATTGTGCCTGCACCAGTATTAAATTGAGTTTGCATTCCCTGACCACTTCATAGCAATGGTGTGCATGTGTGTATGTGTGTTTGGGTTGGAGACAGAGTGAGATGGGTTTGATAAGAGAAGCTGGTCCAGAAGTCAGCAGGAGCAGTGAGGCAGGGAGGAGCCAAAGGGTGTTGTGAAGGAGTGTAACTGAGCCACAAAGTAAGTTCTTGCCAGGAACTGGTAAGTAAGGAGAAGCCTCACCTCCATGGAGAAAGAGTGGGGTGGCCTGGATGTGAGTGTGTGTGCCTGAGTCTTTTTTATTATTAAATTCTGCAGCACATCTTCTCTTCTCATAGTTTACTTCTGAAGTACTAGCAGGTGTTTGTGTGTGTACTTGTGTGCAAATGCAGTATTGAAAATGTGCATGGGGGTCATGTTGGGGCTCCTTGGCTCAATGGTCAGGGCAGGACATAGGGTCACTGCGGCTCAGAAGAAAGTTGTTCCTGCCTTGAGGACTTCACTTTACCGCACTGTGCTTCTTGGAGGCTTCAATACAATGGAGATAAAAGTCACCCTTACCTCACAGAATTGTCATGAAGAATAATGATGCAATGCATATAAATTGTGCCGTTCTAACATGGGGCATTATTTTCTTTATTGAACCTTTCTTTCCTATGATTTGTATGCTTTAATGTTGCCCAATAACTCCTTCAGCTCCTTGCTAAAATTAATGTTCTTAGAAGCTTCTAAGGAAATCCTGACTACCATTTCTACAATTTTCTCCCCTTCCACAGCCACAGCAAACATCCACTATGCATGGGGAAGTAAGAGTTCAGGCTGGGGTGCTAGCCCTTTTGAGCAGGTGTGCAGGGCATCCTATGTCACCTCCAACTCCAAGGACTTATACTCATTTTCCAAAGTCAATGCACACAAACCAGCTCTCCAGTTCTGATCAGCTTTAAAGCCAGAGTGTAATTCCACAGGTGCTTCTTCTCCCACTGTTTCATGCCTTGAAATGCTAGAGTGGGATGCAGATATTTGTTTATTTCATATGTGAACTGATGATTTTACTTAGAATACATAATAAAACTGCAGCTTTAGAATGACGTGTCCCCAGAGGACGGGAGATAACACCATGGGGTTTGGAATCAGGAAGCACTGGATTTGTGCCCAGCTCCACCATTCACTGGTGTGTGACCTGAGATGAGGTTCTTTAATGTCCCTGGGCTCATTATCTGCCATCATCATCACTCATGTTCCTATCATTTGGAAGTGCTTGTGCCAGGCACTTGGTTTGTTGAGATCTGGTGAAGAAAAGGAGCTGCCAACGTTCATTAAACTTTGATTGCATGCCAAGAATTTAGGAAGTGCTCCACTCTGTGTACCTGATTTATCCCTCACAAGAGCTCAAGGCACACATTGTTCTCTCCATTTGGAGATGTGGAACCTGAGGTTTAAACAAATTAGCAAAGTTGTCCACCTCTGTACAGTTAGTAAGTGATAGAACTACAACCTTCTCTGTGTGACTTCAAATCCTGCTTTCTCCATTGACCGTGATTTATGTTTATCCAGGTATAAGTTATTCTCTCACATCTAACTTCCCTCTCTCCATTTCCCAAGAGTGCCATTCATTTATTTGAGCAAAATCAATGCATGGCTCATACAGCAAGTTGACTTTGACCCAAATGCTAAAGCACTTGCTTTCCTTCTGACAGGCGCATGAAGCCCTTTCCTGGCTTTACCCAAGAGACATGGGTGAGACAGTGAATGAAACTTAAGCAATATCAGCAGTGCATGGGCAGACAGGAGGAGAATGTGCTGGAGGTGGGAGGACTCTTTCCATTCCGTCCAATGCTTCAGACTCTTGGGTCCCTTTGGGCACAGCCTCGACCACATACTAGCATTCTCTCAAAGGCATTGGAATCTTTGGGTTCCAACGGTACTATTATGTATGACATTATTGTTAGCACTCAAGCATCTTTTACTCAAAAATATGTTAAATTATTTCTATACCAGAAGTGGTAGGAAAACAGATATATACATCATTCACTCAGCCATCAAATATTTACTGAGATTGTGCAATGTGCCAGTTTTTAGTTTGTTTTTGATGATGCTGGGATGTAATTGGGCACAAAGAAGACAAAGCCACTGCACTGGGGGAGGCTGCATTCTGGCTGAACACTAAATGGCCTTTGTGTGCATCTGAGAGGAGGATGGTCATTTGCCCTTCCCCCTTCCTCCTCCCCCCTTCCCCCTGCCTACTGTTCCTTTCTTTCTTAACTTCACAATTTTCTTCCCATCCTCATGGTGAAAATACTGACCCTCATGGGAATTAGTCCATGTGTCCATCCTTCCTGCCACCTTAACCCACAGCATTTACCCTGTGCTACTGTGCATTATTTTCTCTTCTCATTTCCCACATTCTGACTTCTCCACAGATAAACAGGAATATGCTAGGCACTGCAGAATTAGAAAGTCTGATAATTTTTTCCCTTCTCTAGTCCCTCAAGATCTAATTAAGAAAGTCTGGAGCAGGAGGCTTGGTGTCAGGCTATGGCTCTTTGTTGTGACAGCAAACCCAAACCACCCGCCTCCAGGCTCCTCTGAGTAGGCAGGTGTGCACCCCCTTTCTTCCTTCATCTTTGACCCTTCCCAATTCTCCTGTGCCTCCTGCCTCCCAGGCCAGAGAGAAGACCAGCTCTCTTGCTCCCTGAGGCTCCATCTTCTTTGAGCACAGCCTGGCATAAGCACATTCAGCTGCTGACAGTCACACAGTGAGGAGTGATGGGGGCATGGCACATTCTTTGTGTAAAGTCATCCACATCCACTG
>JAQZBX010107013.1:0-10689 GCA_029593785.1 Cabassous unicinctus
AAAATGAAGTTTACCAGGACTTTTAACATGTTCAATGTCCCTCTGCATATGATCTAGAATAGAAAAGATATCACTATAATCATCAGGCATATATCTAGAATAGGATATAGGTACAGTACCTAATGTTAATGTGCTACTTAATGCATAAATTTTTCTTTGAGCTATAAGTAATAGATTTATCTTCCAGATTTGCAATACCTTACATGTTATCTCTCCATGGGAGCAGGCCCTAATGCCAAATGTGTTTAAGTTCTACTCACAGTACTCTATTGCTCATTGCTCCACTTGTTATGTCCTTCACACAACCAGCATGCTGCAGCACCATTGACCCTAGACAGAAGCTAGGAAAGTAGGTTCCAGTATTCCACTGGCCTGGTGCATAGTACCCTTTGGCACTGTGAAACAGTCCTGGTATGGAGGCAATATCTATTGTACATTTGGCTATATCAAGCCATCATTGGCTGCTGCGGGAGTTTGAAACTGCAATGTAGTTTCCATCAACTTCAGGAGCACAAACAGAAATGTAGTAGACACCTTTATTGTTTTAGGGGTCAGTGACCAACCTAGCCAACAACTCAAATGGAGAGGCAACCTGCAGTTTATTGAAGGCCTGGTTTGAATGCACAAGGAATTTGACAATGCTGACATAGACTGGTTAATTTACCTTAGATTACAGTTAGCAACCAATGGAATTTACTTTATCCATTTATCATAAATGAAGGTATGTTTAGTTTAAGATTTACACTTATAATAGTAGGTTTGGGCTAAATTTACCCAGTTATAATTTCAGTTATCCTCCTGCTGTTTTATGATATAAAAGCATCTATAAATGATCTTAGTTATAGTTTCCAGTAAGTTTTTACTTTAAATCGAATTGGGTACCTTTATTAATGAAGCTACAAGTATTTTTTTTAGTAATCACTTTGCTAAATTTTCTGTTTTTCTAGCAGTTGAACTAATTCTACTTGTGATTTATACATCAAATACACTTGCCAGGCAGTATTGAATTGAAAGACTCATTTTTAGTTTACCTTTCACTGTTATCCAATTTGTAACAGGTGAGCCCCAAATCTGATTTCCTAGGCACAAGCAAACTGACAAAGTTAAACACAGATTTCAAAGTTGAACACATAGTTAAGCAGAGATTAAAACAGAAGAGAGATCTTTATACCCTTAGCATTTATAGGCACTCTTTGACCTTAATTGATGGCACATCAGGTTTTTTATTTTCCAGAAGTTTAGTAACCGGTTTGGATCTTGATCTCTATTCACACCTTTTATAGACACAATTGAGTTTAAACTAATGGAAGTTTGATGTTTATTTCCTCATTTTTTTTAGACATGACATGCAGTTGCTGGCTCTCAGATCTATCTGTCCTCCTCTTTTATACTGGTCTAATTGGAATTCAGGGTCTTATACAGAAGCTGCTCTCAGATATACTTTAGCTATGTAGAACATCAGTAGGCAGAATTTCCTGATTCTTGAGAAGACATTCCTAATGGGAGTTTACTGGTGGGCTAGAGACCATGCCCATGAATGAAGAATGAAGAAGCACTTTTCAGTCAACTGATCTGGCATCCCAGAGTCCAAGTCTGACTAAAACGTTCACCACTCCAAATTTGGAGCTGATGATCTGGTTCCAACATCCTGAAATCCAAAGTCTGGAGCACACAGGCATCCCTGTGGCTGACTAGGTCTTGGGAGATGCCTGAAACCCCAAAGTTGAGACCAAAGCACCCAAGCCGACTGGTGAGAGACAGAGCAGTTGCCCCAAACTGAAACATTTGAGATAAGTCTCAGAAGATGTTTGGCTGCTGTCTGAATGGATGGGCCCAAGGAATTTCTTGGTGACCATTCAGAATTACTGCTCTGCTTCTCAGCAGCCCTGCAGTTCAGGGTCCGAGACTGACTACACTGTTGCCCAAACCGAAGCATCTAAGATAAGTCTCAGAGGATGTTTAGGCTGCTCTCTGAATCGAAGTGCCCAAGACTTCTTAGGTCTTGGAGGACATTCAGAGTTATGTCTCTGGTTCCTGCCACCTTGGGAATCAGAGACCCTGCCACCGGGCATTGTGGGAGTTGTTGTGGACTTGGGAGACAGACTGAACAGCTCTCAGGGTTGGTTTTTCAGACTGAAGCTCCAAGCTGCATTGTCCTCCTTCTTCCTATTCTTACAGAGGCCTTAAAAAGCAATGGACTCTTATGACTTCGCCTTTTGGTAGTTTCCCAGTTAGATGAGCCATCAAAGGTCATTAAGTGATTAGAGATCAATTGTTCTAGCTAATAGGAATCGTGGTCCTGAGGCAATTTTCTTCCTGGTTAGCAAATGCATCTTCTGTTTTATACTTTTCAAGACATTCCAAAGCATTTTAATACAAACCTGTAAGGAGAAATTCAGTAGTAGGCAGTAGGAAGGTAAAAAAAAATATGGCTAATGATTAATTATGAGAGGAATCCTGGCCTGTAACCCCCTTGGGGAAGGGAACTTCCATGGCATCCATCTTAGCCCTGCTTGCTGCCACCTAAGGCAGGTCTGCAAAGGCATGGACCCTTGGAGAGGGCCAGCCCCCAGCTCTCAGTCATTGTCCTGCCACTGCCACCAAGGGCAGAGGGCCCTTGGCAGTAGAAGGCAATGGCCTGAGGGCAAAGTTGCCTGGCTCCTAAAAGGGCTTGACAAAGCTTTGCAGCACCCAGCACTTGGCTGGGGAACCTCTGAGTTGCCAAGGCCCTGCTTTCAGCCCCTGCCCTGTGCCCCAGCCTTCCCAGCTGGAGTCAGGTCTCACAAACCTTAACATGTGGCAGGAACATAGAGAGTTCCCATGATCTGGCCTCTTCCCTCCCAGGAATTCATCCTGTGGGGGCTCATAGGTGAACCCATTTAAAATGGATAAGCAAAATAAGACATTAAAAAAACTGTAGGTCATCATTACAATCACCAATAATCTCCTGGGCCTGGCTGACCAAATATGTTACCGAATTTAATTTAGGTTCTTGACTTATGCTGCAGAAATGAATTTCAGAGCATATCAGGTTTGTGAGGCCAGTAATTTATTAAGGTAGGGAGGGGAGAGAAAAGGGGGAAAATAACAGTTCATGGGTCCCCAGTAGAGGGTAAGGGGCTGAAGAATGATAAAGAGGGCTGATTTATAGACTACAATTTCCCATTATAGATTATAAATGCCCAAGTTTTACTTGCATGTTGATCCACACAGGGAAGACACAGTGAGAACAGGGTGCAGAAGCCACCAGGGCCGAGAACAGCAGAACCTGGGAGCAAGAGCAGGGAGCAGGGAGCAGGAGCAGGAGCAGGAGCAGGAGCAGGAGCAGGAGCAGGAGCAGGAGAGCAGGGAGCAGGGGTGATTTGACCTTTGCACCTGCTTTTAAACCATTAATTATTCCACCCCCTTGATAATGGCATGGGAGGAGTCCCAGGTATTTGCTGCTTTATTGATTACCCCAGGAGGGCCCAATTATAAGACCTCTGAAGAATATAGGGGTTTCTGCTGGCTTCCAGGAGAAATTTTGTGAGGACATTCCAGCACACATCTTGGGGTAATGATGTCCACATGGTCCTCTCATCAGGTTCCAGATCCATCTACTGATTCCCTATTTTACTAGCTGGCTTCACTATGGCTCAGAATCTATTATTCATTATAGAAGCAAGTATTGAATAAATATAAAAAACATAGTCATAAAAATATTAATCCTGGCTCTGATCAAGAAAGTGGAGTGAGATATTTCAGGTCTCTATCCCCCACAGAAACTTTGAACAACTAGCAAAAATTAACAAAATACCTTAATAAAGCACCAGAGCATTGCAGGAATGGGATGAGTGCCAAACCAAATAAAAAGCATCTAAAACTTCCTAGGATTTCATGGCACCTTAGCTGGCCCCTCATTAACCTCTCACTGGCTAGGCATATAGCTGGCTTAAGCTCCTAGGTTGGATCCCTGGGATTGATTGTGTAGAGAGCGGAGCAAGCTTTGTGCACACATTGGGAACATGTTTGTCTGGATCAGTCTGTCTGGTGATGGCCTGATGGACTCTCCATTTCAGAATTTTCCTGAATTTGGAGCAATTCAGAGAGCTTGCTGTCTACAGAAAACTGTGGGAGAGCAGTAAAATTGTGCTGTGCTGGGCAAGGGATTGCTGTCTGCTCGACATAAAATGCAGTTTTTGAGATGGGACTGTGAGGAAATGGATTCTAATGAAAAAGTGGATATTTTTCCTTGCCTTTTTTTTTTTTAATTTTTTAATTTTTATTTTTCAAGGGAGAGCGTGAATGCAGTCCCCACTACCACGAATAATGCAGTCCATATTCCTGCATTTGGGGAAATCACAGGGGTCAGCACATCTAGAGTGCAATGGATAAGCCTCACCCTTTGAAAACCACCTTTGTGATCATGGTATCTCTCCTGCCAGGTAAGTATGAAAAGTGGACATTTTTAGCCCTGTACTTTCCTAGGTTCACATGCCTATGCCCAAGGCAAGATGCTTGCTCAGAAAAGAACAAAGCCATTTCAATTCTTTGACCTTAAGCTAATCTTTAGCCCAATTGTATGGATACACTCTAAAGGTGTAACTTGCACTGAATAAACTGCAAAGACTATGAGAAGTTTTTTTTTTTCATTTTATATTTTTTGACAATTCCTGGCATTCAAAGAAAGCTCTTTCATAAAAATAGCTGTAGGAACAGATGCCTCCATATCTAAATTCTCACAATAACACACTAAAATTTCAAAATGTGCAGCTTTCAACAAAAGGTTACAACACCTAGAAGGAAACAAGCAGGAATAATCCAGAAAAAGGAAAAGATTAAATCATTAGCAACTATCAATGGTGAGTACAAAATTTGGGACATACCAGACAAAGATCTAAAAATGATGCTAAATATGCCCAAATAACTCAGGTAAAACCTGGAGAAAGAACTAAAGGAAATCAGAAAAAAAGATATATGATACCAAAGAGAATATCACTAGGGAGTTGGAAATTATGAACAGGACCCAAGAAGAGTTGAAGATCACAGTTATAGAAGTTAAAAATTTCTTAGAGGAGTTCATCAGCAGACTGAAACTGTCAGAAGAAATAATAAGAGGCTTAAAAATTATTCTAATTAGCAGAAAGAATTTTTTAAAAAATGATAAAAACTGAATCTGTGGATCATCATCAAGCACAACAATATACAAATACTTTGGAGTCCCTGAAGTAGAAGGAAGAGAGAACATGGCAAAATAGTCAAAGAAACAGTGGCTGAAAACTTCCCAATGAAATACATGCAAAATAGTCAACAAACTCCAAACAGGATAAATTATAATATACCCACACCATAGCAAATTATAATCAAATATTTGAATGCCAATGACAAAGAGAAGATTCTGGAAGCAACAATAGAGAAGCAATGTGCCACATACAGAATTCCTAAATAAGATAATGTGTCAATTTCTCAAGTGAAACCATGGAGGCAAGAAAGCAGTGGGCCAAAATATTAAAAAGTCTGGAAAGAAAAGAATTACCCAGTAAGAATATCATATGTTGCAAAGCAATCTTTGAAACGTGAGGGAGAATTTAAGGCATTCCAAGAATTTTTTTATAAAGCTATGGGTATTTCATCACCACTAGTCCTGCCCTCTATGCAAAAGTGAGTTCTTCAGACTGAAAGGAAAGGACACTAGAAAATAGATCAATGCCGCAAGAAGCTGTAAGTATCTCCAGTAAGACACATGACATGGGTAAAACTAAATGTCAGTTCTATTGGGATTTCAGTAAGTCCACTTTTTCTTCCCACATGTTCTAAATGGCAAATGCTTACATGTAATGATAACACAGTTGATGCAGACTCATAATGCATAAACATGCAATTTTTGACAAGAACTACATACAGGTGGAGGGCAGAGAGATAAAGGAACTTAACTTGTATATACATTTGTGTTAAATTGTTATCTATGGAAAGGAGATTGCTGTAGACTTAGGATCTTAATTTAAGCCCCATGATAAGTACAAATGAAATATTGGAGAATATACAAGCTCACAGAATAAGACATTTGAGTTTAGGTAGAAAAGTTTGTTTTAGGGTTTAGAGTTATGTGGAGTTAATGTATTGTGGGTGTGGAATTTCTGTTTCAGATATGGGAAAGATTGGGTAATGGAAGGTGGTGAGGGTACCAAAACTGAAAAAATGAGATTCCAGGATGGTGTGTTTGGTAGTGATTGATATGGGGATGTTTACATTGTATATAGGTTCCCACAACTTAAGAAATTGAATGAGTAACTGAAAGAGAAAATGACAATTAATTTTCATATACAATCCTGGATAGGATCTATTAAGAGAGGAAAGGGGACAAAAAAGGAAACTTTGGGGACATATGAAAAGTTGTACTATAGCCTGTAAGTTTATATCAATGTTAAATTTCTTTAAATTTAAAACTTCATTTAATGTGATTACATAAGTGAATATCATTTTTGTGAAATGTGAATGGCAGTATTCAATGTTCAAGAATGATGTATACAACCTACACTCAAGTTTTCAGAAAATGGATGGTAAATGGATAGACAAGTGTATAGATGGGGGATTGATAGATTAATGGATATATAGAATAATATGGCAAATTTAACAAAATGTTAAAATTGGTGGATATGTATATCAGGGAGATGGGGATGTATTTGAAATTCTGTCTATAGAATTTGTATTATTATTGTTAACTGTCCTGTAAATTTGAAAGTATTTCTAAATCAGAAGTTTAAAAAGTAATCATACTGGTAAAAGTCTTAATTGTGTTCATTTTCCTCCAATGCCTGATATATCTTCTTATATTTTCAATTTTTCAGTAATTGATAACACCATCATATTTCCTTTAAAAATTAATATGATACTATCTGAGACATCTGCAGAACTGTTTCCTGGGAAAGCTCTCACTTTCCAATTGTATATTCAATTAAAAGTCTTAAAAATATGAGGGGTAAACTTCTGGATATTTTTTGTGGAATTATGACTTTATGTTGTACCAACTCTTTGGTCATATTTAAAATTATATTTATATGTAGATATGCTCTCCTATGTATTGTCATGCATATTTGATTATGCAGATCCATTGATCTTTATTCCCCAGGGTTATGATAAAATCCCAATAGTTTTCTCTGTCTCTTTCATTTTGACTTTTTTCTCCATAATTTTATATTTTCTTTTATGGATATCTGAAGCTCATAATATATTTTTTGTAATTATTTTTAAAGATGTTTTAGATTACAGAAATGTTATATCAAAAGAATAGGATATATGACACATTTTGCTCATCCATTTATCAGTTGATGGACACTTGAACTGTTTCCATATTTTAGGAATTGTGAATAATCCTGCTATGAACATTGGTGTGCAAATGTGAGCTTGCTACCTTGCATTCAGCTCTTCTGAATATATTCTTAATAACAGGATTGCTGCATCATTCAACAGCTCTATATTCATTTTCTTAAGGTATTGCCTAACTGTCTTCCACAGATGCTACACCATTCTACATTCCCCCCAGTCAAGAAGGAGTATTCCAATTTTCCACATCCTCCCAGCACTTGTATTTTTTCTGTTTTTTAATAATGGCGATTCTATAAAGTGTTTGAAATGGTATCCCATAGTTTTCATCGGCATTTCCCTAATAACTAGTAATGGTGGACATTTTTTTCATGAGCACTTTGGCCATTTGTATTTCCTCTTTGGAGAAATGTCTATTCAAGTCCCTTGCCATTTTTATTTGAGTTGCTTGTCTTTTTATCATTGAGTGGCATGATGTCTTTTTATAACATGTACAGTGCAACACTATTCAGCTGTAAGAAATGAAATCAGGATACATATGACAACATGGATGAACCTGGAGGTCTTTATGTTGAGTGAAATAAGCCAGATACAAAAGGAGAAATATTGTATGGTCTCATTAGTATGAACTAGATATGATAAGTAAACTCACTGAGGTAAACTCTAGAAAATAAGATACTAAGAGATAGAATGTGTGTTGAGAATGGAAGCTGATGCATAATATAAATAAAAATTTTAATAAAGTATATTCTAAAATTGTGGAAATGAATAGAGTTGATGGCACCATATTAAAGTGAGTATAATTAACACTGCTGAATTCTAGGTGTGGTTGTGGTTGAAGCAGGAGACTGTGGATATAAATGTAAATTGAAAAGAAGCTAGAGAATAATCAAGGAACTGTACAGCATACAGTTTTGGGTGGTGGATGAAGATTGTGGTTAATATTATAAACAAAATGGTGTCAAGGGAGGTAAGCAGAGCCTGACTCTCTCATAGAAAGGAGTGGAGAAAAGGCAAGGATCTATCTGAAGGAGCTGCTTTGGGTACATATAGAATGGAAATGTGCCCTGGGTCATCCAGGAGGGTACTGGAAAGATAAAGAAGCTAAAGGAAAAATATGAGTTGCTCACTCCTGTGGCTGGAAATGGCACATAGACCCTGCCCTCAGGCCAAGTAGCCTTGGTGGAGCCCCTGGCTTCCTGCTGCCATTAGAGTGAGAGGGAGTGTTCCTTGGGAGGAAGAAGGAGAAGAGAAAGGAAAGGGTGTAGGAGCTTTGGAGGAAAAAATGGCTGAAAATTTCCCAACTCTTTTAAGGAACATGGACGTACATGTCCAGGAAGAACAAAGCACCCCAAAAAGTATAAATCCTAACAGGCTGACCCCAAGACATATACTTGTCAAATTGTCCAATGCTCAACAAAGATAGAATATTGAAAGCAACAAGAGAAAAGAGCTCCATCACATAAAAGGAAGCTTGTAAGGTTAAATGCTGATTTTTCATCAGAAACTATGGCAGCAAGAAGGCAGTGGTATGACATAGTTAAAGTGCTAAAAGGAAAAATCTGTCAGCTAAGAATTCTGTATCTAGCAAAGTTGGCATTAAAAAATGAGGGAGCGTACAAAATATTCACAGATAAACAAAATTTAAGACAGTTTGTCAATGAGAAACCTGCCCTTCAAGAAATTCTAAAGGGAGTTCTGAAGGTTAAAAGGAAAAAACAGGAGAGAGAATTGTAGGACAGTGTAAGTATAATTAAAAACATAAAAAGGGAAATAACACCATATGGCATACATAATGCTAAAGAAAATATGGTTGATATAAGTAATTCCTTGATGGAATAACATTGAATGTTAATGGATTAAACTCTCTAATCAACAGACACAGATTGGAAGAATGGATAAGGTAATACGACCCATTTACATGTTGTCTAGAAGATATGCAAACTGTGGCATGTACATACAAAGGAATATTACTCAGCTGTAAGAGGGAATGTAGTATTAACACACAGGATAACATGGATTTATCTTGAAGACCTTATGTTGAGTAAAGCAAGCCAGGCACTGAAGGACAAATATTACATGATCTCACTGATCTGAATTAATCAAATTGAGCAGACTCACATACCTAGAGTCTGGAACATGGGTTTCCTTGAGACAGAAAGGGAGTAGAGGGTTGTGAGTCAATGCCTTTATGGGCAAAATCTATGATAAGTTGGAAAAGTGTAGTTGTGCAGTAGATGATCATGACAGTGGTGCAGTGATGATTTTGGATCTGGTGGTGCTGGTCTGTGAAAAGGGTAGGGTGAGGGTTTGGGGTTGGACTCTCCATGGAATTATGGGTGGGTCAGAGGAAGGAGCTGGAAAACTCTGGGGATTTGCAAGTCTATGGTTAAAACTACAAAGTTATGAATGTTCTTTTGGCAAATATGGCAGGGGATGGTTACTAGTCGAGGGTAATGGATGTGGGGGTGCATACAAGACAGGGAAGATGTGCGGCAGGATTCTGTGGAATATGTAAGTGTTCATATTAAAATTGTGTGTTATATCAGTGATGGGTACCCACATAATAAGCAAGAAAATATCACACTCCCATTCTGGGGAATCCTGCTATATTCTTAAATAGAGGGCCAAGAGTCTCCCAAGAACATAGAAAGAGCCTAATAAAATAAAAGAGACCAATATGTCAAGCCCTCAATATTATTGCATGTAATTATGAACCTTATTGTTCAAAAAGTGAAACATAGTGGTTACCATAGATCCTGAGGGAAGGGGGAAGGAAGAAGAGAATAGATGCAACATAGGACATTTTTAGTGCATAATATGCTTCTGCATGATGTTGCAATAATGGATACAGGCCATTTTAAATTTCATCAAAATTTATAAAAGTATATGGTCCAAAATGTAAACCAAAATGCAAAACATTGACCATGGTTAGTAGCAATGCTTCAATATTTGTACAAAAAATATTTTAACAAATGTACCTTCCACATTTAAAATACTATTAATAAGGGAGAGTGGAAAAGGGGGAGGATGTTGGATATATGGGAATCCCATATATTCTGTACATGACTTTTCTGTAACCTAAAGCTTCTTTGAAGATAAAATGAGAAAAAAATAAGACACTGGGGGATTGTATGAAAGAAAATGTCACTGTATATACAAAACAACAGAACTTGGGGGTGGTCATGAGTGGCATTGTGGCAGCAGATGTAGGCCATTTTACATCAGCATATACCATGCAGAACTGTGTGGGAGAGAGGGTGGTCTATGATGTGAAATGTGGTCTATGCTAGGTGGCAAAGCCCCAGGATGTGTATATCCATTATGGGTGATGTTCCACACTGATGAAGGATGTTGGTGTGGGATGTTATGGGAGGTGTGGGAGGC
>JAQZBX010107014.1:0-10694 GCA_029593785.1 Cabassous unicinctus
TTTCCCCTCAAGGAACACCTGGAATCCCCAGCCTGCATTTGACTGCCTTGGTTGCCTGAGCTTTCTGGTTTGGTCAAGGAGTCTCAGGTGTCAAAGACAAGTGAGATGGACCCTCGTTGCAAATATGGGCCTCTTCTGTGTGACTCTCATGCACTTTTGTTCACTTATACCCTATATTTGAAATAATATATCCATCCTCTTTCATATTGGCATCTGCTAGACATATTAAATGTTTCCACATCCTGTCTCTGCTCTCAGAAGCCTCCCAGCCATGCAGGTGAAACTCCTTGGATACCCAGGGCCTTCTTTCAGGTCGTGGGAGAGCCTCGGGACCAGACACATTATCTTTGAAGAAAAGCATAGCCATACCTGTGATGCATTCAATAAACACATCCCAGGATGGTTGTGTCATGGTAGCAAGGGTCAGGGCGTTCATAGCCAGGTTTGGCCTCAGCCCCTTGGCTGCCCTGAGGAGCTCTCCATGGAAAAGGTGAGTCCTGCTTGCTCTGTGTCTGGCTGACAACTGGAGCCATTGGGAAAGAGGGGGAAGACTCAGCATCACCCTGCAAATAATCTGGCTCTTACTTACAGGGTGATATTCAAACATTGTTTAAACAGGATGCCTGCTGGATGCTGCATTGGCATCCTGGAGGCTCAGTGCTGTAGAGGTGTTAAAACATTAGCTTTCTATCATGAGGAAGCCTGCAGAAGGCAGAGCATGTGCTCATGGCAGTGACTGTCACCACCCCTACTGGAAGTGCTCCAGTGTTTTCACGGGTCAGGCTGTGTCCCTGTGTTGCTGCAGATCATTAGTCTTTGAGGTTTCCACTCTCCCACACCAGTAGCCTGCCTCATCTTTAATCCCTCCCCAACAGAAAGTTTCCATTCCCTGTATATAACATTAGGGTACTTAATACAAATAGAGATAGTATTATGCCTTCTAGGCATAGTAGGGAAGATATTATGTGTGATCGGTATCCCAAAAGTACAAGTTTTGTGCAAGGAACCCCACCAGTGCAAGTGCTGTAAGCTCTACAAGCTCAGGGACCAGCTACTCCTTTAGGTTAAAGAGTAACATATGACTGAATCTGTATTCTAGTGATCTCCAGAAGGAGTGGAACTGAGATTTGTAAAGCTCCAGAATTCCCCTTGACTGGACAGGGAGAATGCCAGGGGTCCTTCCCTGGCAAGGAATAAAGACACTTATGCTGGCAAATCTGAGCTCATGGTACCTTCACCAGGCCTCAGGCAGAGAGCAGTGGCCACCAGGGACCTGGCAGGGAGGCTTGTGGCCTTCTAGGGAATTTCTGGGTTCAGTAAAATTGAACAAGTAATTGCAGGCATGCTGGAAACACCAGTTCATGAGAAGCAGTAATACATACAAAATGTAGCCTTTAGATATGGGCTAAAGTTAAATCATAGATTCTAACAAATCTTTCACAATAATGAATGGTGTTGGTTGTAGGGTGATGTATGGGAGCCCTGTGGTGGTATGTATCATTGTTTTGTAAGTTTGCAACTTTGACTATGCACTTATTGTTTATGTATGTGCATGGATGTATGATGTACTTCGATAAAATTTTATTTTGAAGAAAGTTGCATCACAGAAATCTTCCTTGCTACAAATCAACCCAGAAATAAACTTTCCCAGGATTCCAGGATTCAACCTAAGGAAAAGGTTGACCATGTCATCCCCTAGAGGGCTACTGAGCATGTACAGTACTGCCTGCCCTTAGTGCAGTTGCTAGCAAACTTCAGCTGGCTTTTTTACTTTCCACATTGTAAGCTTTCATCTTTTCACATATGCCCCCACCTAGTGCTGATGGAACTCGTACTTCACCTCACAAACTACAAATTCCTAATTGTAGGTAAAGAGAAACCTCAGCACAAGAAGGAGAAAATATCCCCTCTTCCTCCAAAGCTGTTGAAAGGAAGCCACTGTCCTGTGTTAGGAAACAATCCTTGTAAATGTGATTTTTCAAGACACATTTCAGAGATTGTTGCTGTGCCCTGTGAACACCCCTTCAACCCTCATCTCAGGGTTTCTGATGGGCTGTCTTAGCTCTTTTTCTAGTAAAATGATCCTGAAATACACCTCTGCTCTGCATATGGGGACTTACATTCCTTCTGTTAGCCAGAGAAGGTTGGATGGCCTCAAAATGATTCCATGTGTAGTAATTGATGACACTCCATAATTTTTATTTCAATGAGGAATGATAGAGTCTGTATCTCATTTAAATTAACACAGGAAACAATGGAACCAAACTGAAGTCCAGGCTACCATAGAAAGAAGAATTTAATGGAATATTCAGGTAAGGAACTTGCTATTTACAACAAAAAAAGTATCGTCCCTACCCAAACGATTTCTTCTGTCTTTTATGCAGAAACTCAGTCACCCTCTTACCTCCCCCCCCACAAATACTCCCTCCCCACTAATTCTTTCATCTTCTGTGCTAAAACCCAAGATGCAGTCAATCTTAGCACCTACCAAGCCTGAGATGCAACATCAGTTGTGTCAGGTTGGGGACCAGTCACACACTGGAAGAGGGTCCCTCTCTACTCTTACAGGGGAGGGCTTCTGCTGGGAGGGGGCAAATCTCCCTCACTCCCTACCTCCTGGGTAGCTGCATGAGTAAGCTCTAGAGCTGACTCTAGAGATGGCTCTAAACTTTGAGCTGCCTCCAATTCGGGAACTGGATCTGGATCTGGATCTGATTGCAGTGGTGTTCCTGCAGGGAAGTCTAGCTCAAGGTCTGGTTGTAGGCCTGGCTCTGAAACTGGTGCTGGAGCTGCAAGAGGAAAACATTCACCCACATGACTACCAACCCATTGTGTTTTCAAAGCAGCAGAATATCCCATGGCTTTTGAGAAGCTCAAGTCCAAACACCCCACACCAGGAAGTCCTCCAGACTGCAGCCACCAGAGGTCTGGTCTGTGGTTACTCTTTCTTTGTCCCTGGCCCTTCAGCAGCTTTGGAGGCTCTTTCCTGTGACCTTCCCCTTAGGCTCTCCTATCACCTGCTCATCGGCACCCACCACCACTCCTGCTTACTCTGTGCTTCTGCCTGAATGGCCTCTGCCTGCTCATGCTGTGTAAGGAAAAGCAGGGTAAACTGCTCCAGCTCTGATCCTGGCAGATTGAGCTGTAGGTAGGCCAGCAACACATGGAGGTCTAGAAAGTCTGGGAGCTAAAAGAAATCTTCTGAGAAACTGTACAGCCAAGTGCTCAGGATGAAGGAGATGGCACTGGGTAGTCAGGAGGGAAACAGAATCAGTGGCCTGGCCTTTACTTCCACACTGCCTTTCCACAGCTCCCCCTGCCAGAGCTGGACCTCAGTGCCTGACCCTGATCTTCAGCAGGCCAGCCCTACCCCACAACCCACATCCCAATCCCAGTCTGGCAGTCCTGGCTATAGCAGGATTGGTGACTGGACAGAGTTCCAGCAGAGTCTGGATTTAAGGAGTTCTTAATCATTAGTCTGCCTGGCTCTTCTATTCTTCAGGGAAGCCTGACACACTTTTCTGTCTGGCTGTCTTGGTCCTTCTCCACACAAGAATACAAATTCTATAAGGGTTGTGATGGGAGTGTCAGCTCTGCTCATTGCACTGTGATCAAAAATGTCCTATAGATCTGAGATTAAGCAGGGTATGTCTTCATGCCTTTGCTTTCCCAGGTACCATCATTGCACCTCAAGCTGTAGTTCAAGCTCCAACATGCTGTGTTATTCTGAGTGCCATATGTGGGTATCTTCCTCCCATTGCAAATATTCTCCTGATTGGTAGGAACCAAAGCTTGCTTAGCCCTAATGCAGCTGAGCTCCTTTGACTGAGATTTGTGAGTCAGTTGCTAAGCACACCTCCCTTTCTTGGACCCAGATCATGGGGTGGAGAGGACTGGGTGGGGTAAAGGGAGCTGTAAATGGGGATTGATTCTCTCAATAGCTGACCATGAAATCCCAGCCTCTCTTTTCTCCCCAGGGTGCCCAGAGCCCTATCCAGAGCTCCTCTTGACACATTTTCTCCTGCAGGGGGAAGCCCCCTGACCCTGCTTCCTATAGGGAGAATCATCAGCTCTTTGGGACCCATGGTTCAGCCCTGCCTTTTCTAAGCCACATTCCCCCAGTACACACTGATCCTCACTGTTCTGTGGAGACAAGAGACCCTCTTATTTTCTCAATGTCTACTCACTTTTTAAGTTGGTCCATAAGTCTGCCATCCCCTTCAGTATCTGGGAAGATGCATCCATAGCTAGAGGAGGGCAGGTGGCATTAATTGTAATGAAATGTGTTCACAACCAGTTTGATGGGTGTTGTAACTGACTCCCCACTAGAATTTTAGCCCAGGGAACACGAATTTGAGTCTCATTCGATCATTAAAGTTTTCTAAATGCCTAGAAATGTGCCTATAAATACCGTGTTAATATATATATTTGTTAAATGAATGAGCTCAACCAGCACCTTCCCAGATAACTGAGAGGCCCTGAGTCTCCTCTGCCAGCCCCTTGAGGACCTCTCTGCTATCTATTCAAAGGATAGGGTCCCAAGATGAACCTCAGATTTTCTTTAGAAATGTGACAATTGCTTTGACCATGGCCACAGAGCCAGAGAGGGGTGAGTCAGAGCAGTTCTTCATATGGAGAGGAATACAATAAATATGATCAACCACAGCACTCCAGCCCCCTTTACCAAGACCAGGAACCATGTGAATTCTTTCTATTTCTTCTCCCAGTTAATCCTCATCTTAACCCTGTGTAGTTTGTCTTCTCTCATTCCACTTGCCAGAGGAACCAGCTGAGGCTTGGGGACATAAAGTATCATTCCCAAGATATACTGCTAGTATGTATATCTGAGTGGCAGCTGTGGAAAGGTGAGGTGCTCACTTTGGTGGTGGCCAAGTCTCTGTAGCTGTGTAAGAAGTTGGTGATGAAAGAGAAGTCCCCACATTGGTAAGCAGCCACCAGGTATCCCACCAATTTCTCCAGGCAGCCTGCTTTGATTTTCTTCACCAAGTTCATCCAGGCTGAATTCAAAGCTGATACATTTTCACACTGAGTTTGGTACAAATAAGGGACATGTGAATCCATTTACTGCTCTGGGACCAGATTGACAAAAAAAGAATGATAACACCCATGGCTAGTGGGATGCAGGGAAGCCTCCACTTTCATAGAAACTATTGGTAACTTAACTGAGATGCCCCTTTTCAATGTTATCTGGCTCTAGTTATCAAAATTTTAAGAATGCACATACTTCAAGCCAGCAACCCCATTCCTGCGGGTCTATACTGTGTGAAGAGCATTAGAATAGAAAGAGACTCATATGATCTTTCCTGCAGCACTGTTGAAATATAACAGAAAGGAATCACATCAAGTTCCATCAGCAGTGAGAGGCTGAATCTCTATGGTAACAGGCCTACCTCCTCCAACGTTCTGCAGCCTAGTTATCTGGCCTAGATGGGTCACAATGAACTGCCCTCAGAATGACAGGTTATAGTGAGAGGGATTAGTATTATTCCCTAACCTTTACTTGGCAAAAAGAGTCCTGCTAAGGATGATGATTAGTAATGTTTGAGAAGTTGTGGAAGGACAGTCAAGCAGAGTGCTGCATGGAAATCTCAGGTTGGGTAATAAAAATGATGAAAACAATTACAAAATGCTATGACACTCATGGTTCAATGTGAAGTAAAAACACTATAAAAGCCTCTTTTCTGGGTTACTATAAATATAGGGAAAGTGGCTGCACATGACCAAAGCAGGGGCTGGTCAGTGAGAATGATGTCAGCTCAGATACCTTTGGACTGGGACCCTGGACCAATATTCAGAAAATCCCTGGGAAGGAGTACCCTTCTTTGAATTATTTGGACCCTGGATGTAGAGACTGCTGTGCACCCACTCTAACCTCTGTCTTGTATTGAGCCTTTTTGGTAGCATGGTGCACCTGCCCCTTGCCTGGCAAGGTGGTAGAGATGACTGTCTTGTCCAGGTCTTCACCAATTTTCTGGGTGGAGCTCTGCAAAAAGAGTGCCCAGCTGCCAAGCCAGGAGACATAAAGGCCCTACCTGGTTGTCACTGTAGGGGAAAATCTCACATGATGTTCCCCTCCCAAAATTAGAAAAAAAACCCTGTCTGCACAGAATTCCATCCCATGGGGGAAGGAGATGACAGCTGTTAATTAACATCTAGGCAGGTGATTTCCATCCCAGCACTCCTCTTCCCTCAGTGCCAGCCATGATCTGGGTGTGAACATTATAAGGTCACCAGGATTCCATCCATCAAGAACCTGCTCCTGCCCACGGCCTGACCATCCCTCATGCCCCTGCCCTCCACACACACATGCTGGGAGTGGGAATTGCTATGAAGCTGCCAAGACAGGATCACAAGTGTTCATCTGGTCTTCATCGCTATGTCATTGTGTTTTACCTTTGGGTGTCTCCTGCTAAATGGCCAGATTCTTCTGCATTGAGGGGCTAGCCAATTCCTACAGCTTTGGAAAAGGCTCCCATGTTGAGTTTTGCTGAGGTGGAAGCCATGGAAAGTAGGCAAACAAGAAAACATCTTGATCTCTCAAGCATCTCTGCTCAAGTGATCTGAGTAGGGGACCAACTCTGCAATGTTAATAACTGGTTACCAAGGTTCTAAGTTTTTATGGTTATATCTCCAAGGTAGTGAGGTCACTTCCTGGGGTCTCGTTACCATTGCCCCCACCTTGTATAAAACCTGACTTATGGCCCCTCTAGGCTGGTGAGTAATCACTCTCCTCTCCCATGTCATCTATTTAACTCTACAGTTACACCAACACAGTTATCCTTGTAGACCCTGGGAAGGCTTGGGAAGTTCAAAACCCCAGTATTGAGGAGGGAGGACTGGATTCAGACCTTTCTCCTTCTCCCACTTCTATGACTCTGGAAAAGTCATTCTGCCACTTTGGCCTTCCCAGTCTTCCCATCTGAACCATGAGGATCATTCTAGCTTGTAATTCCTAGGAACTTTAGCCGATGCACATGCATGGTGTCTTTAAAACTTGAGTGATGGTGACACAGATCACTAATACATGAATTTAGAGGTGGAAGAATTACAAGAAGGAATGAGAGATAGCATGCATTCAACCCAAAACCATTCTGGTTCTTGTTGGGGAATGTAACTTCCCTTCTTGCCTTCATTTCCCAGTCCACACCACGATGGCCTTTAAATTCAGTGAAAATCAGATATCATCATCCTCTGGCTTAAAATGCTTCAGTGACTACCCATGATATTAAGAATCTGATTAAGTGCCTCATTGTAGCATATTAGACAGTCTATAAATGGCTTCCAATGATCTCTGCGTCCTTGTATACACATCCTTGTCTGGAATTAGTGACTCTCTTCTCATCAATAGAATATAGATAAAGAGATGTTATGTCACTTCCAAGATTTGTGTACAAACCATCTGTGTCTTCTGTCTTGCTATTTTTCTCATTTGGCCTTTGTTAGTGTACCTATGTATGTATGTATGTATCTATATCTATCAATCTGCCTATATCACTTTCTTCTACTCTCTATCTCTCACTCTATTCCTTTCTCTGGGAAGCAAGCTGTGATGTATGAGTTGCCCTGTGCAGAGGCCCATGTGGCAAAAAACAGAGGGAGGGCCTGAAAAAATGGAAAGGGACATAGACCCTCAGTCCAAATGGAAGGCAAATCCTCTTCCAGTTGAGCCTCATTTGGGACCACAGCCTCAGCCTTGGATAAAAACCACAGATGGTCCTAGGTATCTCCAAGTTAGGAGAGCTGGGCCAGGATAGGCTCTTGATTTGGTGGGAAGTAAGTTTTGGGGATTGCCAAGAACAAGTGGGGATACAGGTTATGGTGGGGACACAGATAGGGGTCATAGACAGTCAGTGAGCTGTGAACTGGAAGGCAGGAGGCAAGTACAGTCAGCTGGTAAGAGGCAGTTGTCAGTTAAACTGTTGCTGGATGATGGGGCTCTGTGTGCTCTAAAAATATAAAGAGTTGGAGGAGTGCAGTGTAATCACAAGAGCCTGAATTGCAGAGATGTGTGGACAAAAGGATGTCAGAGAGATTGGACATGAGAAGGACTCCAGCTGCCACTGCTGCCTTGAAGATGGAGGGAGATGTGGAAAGCATGAGAAAGAAACACCTATTTAGCCAACCTCTTGAATGATCTAAGAAGTGGACTCTCTCTAGTACATCCAGGAGAAAAACAGCCCTGGGTACCCATTGATTTCTGCCTGGTAATACCCTGTGCAGACAACCCAGCTAAGCTCGCCCAGACTTGTGACCTACTGAAACTGCTGGGTAATGAAATGGGTATTGATTAATGCCATTATATTTGTGGTATCTTGTTATGTGGTAAACAAACAAACAAACAAACAAAAAAGACCACAAAAAATTAATACATCTTTAGTTAAGTTTATTCCAAGGTATTTGATTCTTTTAGTTGCTATTGTAAATGGAAATTTTTACTTGATTTCCTCCTCAGACTCCTGATTATTGGTGTACTGAAATGCTACTGATTTTGGCAGGTTGATCTCATATCCTGCCACTTTACTGAACTCATTTATCAGCTCTGAAAGCTTTATTATAGATTTCTCAGGGCTTTCTATGTATAGGATCATATTATCTGCAAATAGTGAAATTTTCACTTCTTCCTTTCCTATTTGGATGCCTTTTATTATCTTTTTCTTGCCTAAGTGCTCTAGCAAGTACTTCTAAGACAATGTGAAAATATTGGTGACAGGGCATCCTTTTCTTGTTCCAGCTCTGAGAGGGAATACTTTTAACATTTCAGCATTGACTATGTTGTTAGCTGTGTATTTTTCATATAGACCATAATCACATTGATGAAGTTTACTTTTATTCCTATTTTTCAAAGTGTTTTATAAGGAAAATGTGCTATATTTTGTCAAATGCTTTTTCTCCATCAATGGAAATGATCATGTGATTTTTTCTATCAATCTTTTAATGTGATATGTTACATTGATTGATTTTCTTATGTTGAACCATCCTTGCATACCAGGGATGAAACTCATTTGGTCATGGTGTATAATTCATTTGATGTGTTGTTGAATACAATTAGAAAGTAGATGCAAAAGACTTGTATGCAGAAAACTACACAACATTGTTAAAGGAAACCAAAGAAGATCTAAATAAATGGAAGAATATCCCCTATTCATGTGCTAGAATACTAAACATCATTATGATGCCTGTTCTTCCCTAATTGATTTACAGATTTGATGCAATCCCAATAAAAATTATAACAGGGGCTTAAGGCTCACTTCAGACCCCCACCATGCTGGTGACCTAACAGCTTGAATCTTGAAAAAAATTTATATAACGGCAGTTTTTACTGAATTGGAAAAGCTAACTATGAAATTTATTTGGAAGGGCAAGTGGTCCTGAATAGCCAAAGTCATATTGAAAAAGAAAAACAAAATTGGAGGAATCACAGTACCTGACTTTAAAACATACAAAACTACAGTGGTCAAAACTCCATGCTATTGGCACAAGGATAGCTATACTTACCAATGGAACTGAATTGAGAGTTCTGATATAGATCCTTCCATATGCAGTCAACTGATATGCAACATGGCCACAATGCCCATTCAACTGGGAGAGAATGGCCTCTTCAACAAATGGCGCTTGGAGAACTGGATATCCATATCCAAAAGAATGAGAGAGGTCCACCATCTCACAGCCTATACAAAAATTAACTCAAGTTGGATCAAAGATTAAATATAAGAGCCAAGTCCATAAAGCTCCTAGAATATAATGTAAGGTAGCATCTATGAGATCTTGTAGTAGAAAATGTTTTCATAAATGTTACACCCAGAGCATGAGCAATGAGAGAAAAAAATAGATAAATGGGACCTCCTCAAAATTAAAAACTTTTGTGCTTCAAAGGAGTTCATCAAGAAAGTGAAAGGGCAGCCTACTCACTGGGAGAATTTATTTGGTAACCAACTGTCCAATACGGGCCTAATATCCTGCATATATAGAGAAACCTTACTTCTCAAAAATAAAAAGACATACAAATGGCTAAAAAGCACATGAGAAGATGTCCAACATCACTAGCTATTAGGGAAATTCAAATCAAAACTGAAGTGACCCAGGGCCTGCTGGTGAAGGTGAGCTACCCTGCATGGAGAGCTGGCCTGTGTGGAGAGCTGGCACAACAAAGAGACAAAGAGGAGAGACAATGTGAGACACAACAAACCAGGGAGCTGAGGTGGCTCAAGCAATTGAGTGCCTCTCTCCCACATCGGAGGTCCCAGGATCAGTTCCCAGAGAAGACAAACAGACACAGAGAGCACACAGCAAATGGACACAGAGAGCAAACAGTGAGCCCAAAACAAGGGAGGGGTGGGAATAAATAAATAAAATAAAGCTTTAAAAAAAATTCTGATACATGCTGCTACATAGATGAACCTTGAAGATATCATGATGAATGAAATAAGTCAGACACAAAGGGACAGATATGTATGATTCCATTTAAATGAAATAATTAGAATATGCAAATTCATGGAGACAGAAAGAAGAGTCCAGGTACAGAGCGGGTAAAGAAGGAGAAGGAGAAGGGAGAGTTAATGCATAATAGTTACAGGTTTCTGTTTGGGGTGATGGAAAGGTTCTGGTGGTGGGTGGTGTTGAGGGTAGCACAACGTGTGACTGGTCCCACAGAACTGTATGCTTGGGAGTGGTTG
>JAQZBX010107015.1:0-10713 GCA_029593785.1 Cabassous unicinctus
AAAAAAAAAAAAGAATTAAAAAAAATAAAAAAATAAATAAAAAATAAAAACAGTTCTAGAGAGAATTTCCCCCTAAGTGCAAAGTTCTCAACGTGGTTCAACAAAGTTAGGCACAAACAGGGTTAAGAACATTAAAGGACTCGCCAGCCAATGTAGGCTGAA
This sequence comes from Cabassous unicinctus, assembly GCA_029593785.1. NCBI lineage: Eukaryota > Metazoa > Chordata > Mammalia > Cingulata > Chlamyphoridae > Cabassous > Cabassous unicinctus. The sequence goes on from JAQZBX010107015.1 coordinate 163, forward strand.
ATGAAGAGGCGCAGGTGGCTTCTCGGATCTGCCTTGGAAGACACCTGAAATCAGCAAACGGCAACTGACCCTAAATCCCTGACAGGGACAGAACAGATCCGCTCAGGGAAGTATTTCCTTTCCTTGTGGAGCCACGGTCTGCCCAAGAACTCTGCTTTGACAGGTACTCTCCACAGTGTCTTCCTAGCCGCCTAGCGCCGCATCTGCGTTTTATTTTCAGCGAGCTTGAATGTCCACTTGGATGCATTCAAATGGCAAGGTTCAATGATGCTCCTGCAGAAACAGGCACACGGGGCTGGTAGCCTGCCTGGAAGAGCTTTCAGGCAAGATCATCTGTTGACACGTGCCCTACAGAATCGACTTCCTTTCCTCGGCAAAGCCTGTTTTTCATGCACTGAAAACAAGCCCATCCTGTGTCCCGGTTACAAGGCTGCTTGAAGGACTTGACTGCACACTGGTGAGGTATCTAAGTGGAAAAGGGTCTGGTTGTCTTCCCTCTGCTCTCACTATGGACATGACACGAACTGACACCCCACAATCAGCAATCTGTTGATTGTCTACTGGTGATTTTTTTTTCTCACTCTAAAGTGAAAGTGACTAGATATTCAAAAATTGGAAGTGTGCAATTAAGCACATGGAACATGATTTCATCAGGCATATTAGTGTTTGATTCCTATAGGTTGTCTCAGAAGCTCAGGCATTCACTTTTTAAAAACATATCATCCAGATAAACTTCCCTGAGCTAGGCAGAGACTAGCATTTTAATAAAGAGAATTTTAGCCTTTACATTTCAGGATTGCCATTTCTAAGATGTTCGCTTTGAATAGCTACTCATTTTCCCAGAGATGTTTTTTCCTAGATATCCACCTTCATGCGTGCAACTCATAATTATACTGTTTCTTTTTCAGTAATTAGATAAGACAGAGTTACTAATAACATACTTTTCCTATTAATTTGCTCCAAGTTTTTCAGTATTTTAATGTAATGACTATATATTTCTCCTCAGTGAGATACATTTCCCTTTGTATTTGCAAATAATTTCAGGAGTAAGGTCTTATGAATGGACGAGTGAAGACCCTCCTTCCCCACCATGCCAGCTTAAAGGGATGCTTTAGAATCTGTGGCTTCGCTTGGCTTAGAGAAAAGAAGAAAAGGAGGGAAAAGAGGGTAGAAGGAAGGGAGGGGCGGAGGAACGAGAGAGGGAAGAAGGGAGAACAGAAGGAGGAAGGACAGAAACCAGCTCCGCAGTTCAGAGAGCCGTAATCATCTGGACCACACGCTGCAGCCCTTGACTGGATTGTCTTCCCCTCCTTTCCACGTGCGTGGTTCTTGTCTACTAAACGAATTTCAAAAAAAGAAAAAATAAAAATCTAATGAATTTCAAGACCCTCGAAAGCAAAGACTCTTAAACTTTGGGTAGTCCCACCTAAAACAAAAAGGCAATGCATAAAGTATCTGATTATTTAAACCGATCTATTTAAATAGAAAATATTTAACGTCTTCAAATACTGACCACTCTGATTCTGATGCCTTGTTCATAGTAGCATTGGTTTGTTAAATGATTAGTGCCCCAGGTGTTGTGATATTCCTAAGAATCTCTGGGACAGGAATTATTACTTTCATTTTACAGAGATGGAAAATGAAGCTCAGAATTTTACATTTTAAATTCACTCCCCTTTCCTCATCCCCTCCTCTCACCTCCACAGATTTCCCTGCAACTAAGAGCAGTCGTAAGCACCAATCCACACAAGGAGATGTTAAAAAATAAACATGAGTTGATTCTCCAGCTTATTAAGCTCATTAAAAGGATAAAAATCAGCAGGCATGTTTCCCACTCTTTCTTTTACCCTTCACTCCTTTCCCTTTTCTTCCTTCTTGGAAGGTGGATGTGATGCCTGGAAGTACAGCAGCCATCCTGTAACCAAAAAGTCAACAGTTAAAGATGGCAGAACAGAATGATAGAGAATACTTGGGCTATTCACGCTACCTTTGGGCTGCTGAACCAATCCTGCAGTACAAAATCGTTCATAATCATTCAGCTAGTATTTTGATTTGATGTTGCCACTTTGAGGAAACTATAATGTGTGGGTTCAATTCTATGTTTAACATTAATGTCATCCATTGCTTATAGCCAATAAGTTACTGAAAAGCATTTGTAAGACAAGTCTGGAATCAATAAAATTATTATTTCCATATTTATGCAGTTTTTCAAGACAAAAGAAAGAAACAACATCCAGGATTCACAAGAAAGGAAATGTAACATTTCAATATTTCATGTTTATGGAAAATACACATTAAGATACCTTAAAAAGTTCAGGAGGCAAACAAAAATGTAATTTTTTTCTTCTTACATCTTATTTATAGCATTTGACGTTAGTTTTAGATGAAAAACTTCATGCACCTTGCTGATAAATTAGCAAGTTTAAAAAACACCAACAAGTTAATAAACAAATAGCAGAAAATAAGGAAAATCATCGAAAAAAATCTCTAAAAATAAAACAGAGCTGGTATATGATGAAACAAGCCTTGTGACTTGTAATTCTTATTAATTCAACACTAGTGCGTTGTTACTTCAGATTTTAAAGTGTAGTGCCGGTGTAATTATCATCTAAATGAGTAGTTAACTGTGAAATACTACGAAATAGAACCTAATGACCCTTCTCTGGGAGAACTCCTGGATGGGGTTATTACTGCAATTATAAAAATTCACCTGAGCCACTTTGTTTCTGACTGCTCTGTGAAGTCACAGCAAGCAAAGAAAGGTCTACGAGAATAGAGGAAGCTAGTGGCCGTGGGCAGGTGGGACATCAGGGGCAGTGGAGGAAGCCAAGTAGAACCCTCGCCCTGTGGGCAGCACTTGCATTCACTCAGAATGAATGATTGTCAATGGTCAACTGCTGCTCCCCTGCAGTTGAGAACTGTGTCGTCTCACCTTTAGCCAACGACACATCTAAACCTTCCCTCCGTCACATCTTGTTCTTTTTTAAAATTTTTTACAAATATGTCTGAAAGGAAATACTAGTTTTGTGTGATGTCAGAGATACAAGTCTTTATTAATGTACTGTTAACACTGCTTTGATTTTCCACAGTTCCTCATACAATTCTCCGCATACAGGCAGTCAACAAATGCATATTCAATGAGGGATTCTCAACATGTCAAATTAAAAGAGTATTAGAAATATTGTGATCTCTCATTTTCAGTAAAAGGAAAAAGCCTTGTGTGATTCCAGCATTTGCAAACCACTCTCAGAGAAAGAAAATCCAATTCCCTCCGATTCAATTCGCATTCACTGAGTCCTACTATGTGTAAACTGACCCACATTGCAACTGCAAGTGCAGATAATCTTTGATCTTGAGCTCCTCCTTCTTCAGACGTACCCTGCCAAAGTAGGTGAAAGTCTTAACACAGGAGACACACGTCTTATTCAAATTCAGAAGCATGCTGCTGCTGCTACTGGATTCTGCTATGCTGCCACCTGTTCTGCTTACCTTCCTGCCTTCATTAATTCTAACACACACAGAATTAGAAGAGAACAACTTTAAAACGCAAACGAAAAATTAAAGAAGCCAATAAGAAATGGAGGCTGCTCTTTCGTAAGTCCCTTGCCTTAGAACAGGTTTAGCACAGAGCAGGACAAAGGAGGAACTGAACAGCCTCTGGAGTGTGGATAAACAATGCTTTCTAGCTCCTCCCGAGAGTACAGTCTTCAAAGAGTTTGAAACTGTTATGTTATATTCTCTCTTTTTTTTGCAAAGGCAAATAGATGGTCAGGCTTAAATACAATGGACTGGATACTGGTATCTATTTCCTCACCTTCCCAAAATTGAACTACAGCAAATGTATAAAAATAAAAGAATCCACCGAGAGCAATCGACAGTGACAGTTTCAAGAAGTGTCCTGCAGAAGGAAAGCAGTAGGATGCTATGTAGCCTAGCAGTTCCAAGGTCGCCAGGGTTCACGAAGTGAAGCACTAAAGAAAACAAGCCCCTGGAAAGGTTGGGGACGTCGGGGCTCAACGTTGCAAAGGGCTGGGGGATAAGATACGAGGGAGAAAACAGGAGAACTGGTCGACAGCCCATACGGGAAGCCGTGAGTGCCCTGGGTTTTCTGCCCCATTGCACCTGCAGAAAGCACAGGGCCAAGCTCCCGTCCCACAGAGCTGTGATTCTGTTGAGGGGGTGGTGGGAGTTTGAAATCCTTCTCCAGCATGGCCGGGAGTCAGTGGATCATGCCGGTATTTGACAGACCAGGAGAGACGACGTGCTGTAATTTAGAAACATTAGGGCTTGGGCCACGAGAGCTTGGAGGGGGTCTGCCCCCTCCAGATCACCACTGGTGGGGTCGGGAGGTGGCTCAGGGCAAGGCTCACGTCAAGAATCGGTGGCAAGGGGGACTTGAGAACTGCACCTGCTTCTGCTACGAGCTGTCCTCTTCCTGTCCATGCACTCTCTCAGCCTCTCGCAGCCTGTCTCACCTCATGTCCCAGCTCTGCTGGTCCAGGACCTCCTGGTCATTCCTCACCCTACGCTCCTGTCCCCACCATAACTGCCTTTTCTGCACCCCCTGCACTGCCCCCCATCTCGTGAAACCCTTGCTCTGAGCTCTCTGGCCTTCTGGGTCCATCATGAGCAAACTCCCTTTCATCCTCCAACTCTGCCGTCCATTCCCAAAGCCTTCCTTTTCCACTCTTACCACGAGCTTTCCCTGCAGCCCTCTTTTCTCTTTTATACCCCGTGTACTACAGGGCCTGGGGATGGGACAGGTGTCCTCCTCGTACCGCGGTACCGTTTCCCAGTGATGGCTCCTTCCACCTCCCTGATAACTCGCAGGCTTGACTCTTGAGTCATTGGACTATGTCGTCTCCTTCTCCCTACTGTTACTGGTGTCTTCTGACACCCAACGGCCGCCCCGATTCCTCGGTGAGGAAGCTGCTGGCTCTGCCACTCTCGCTCTCACGGCTCTTGGTGATGCCCACTGCCTAGTAGCCTGCTCTCTCAGGTCAGACTTCTATTCCCCAGTCATCTTGTGCTGACCTCGCTCTCAGCTCCTTCTTCCCAAGGTCATAGCCGTGTCCTGACCTTGTGCTCAGCTCCTTCTTCCCAAGGTCATAGCCTAGACCTCCTGTTACCAATAGCTGCCGTTCCTTCACAAAGTCAGTGTCAGAGCCCCACACGGCACCACCGCCTCCTGTTTTTCCTCCCCTCTGCCTCTACTACCCTAAGTCAGCCATGCTTCCACCCACACGGAACCTTCCGTCCATTCACCCCATGACCTGCGTGTTCCTCACAGCATGAGCTCACTTCTTTCCTCCTCCAACTTTGCTTCTGTGGCCAAGCATTACATCCATTCCCTTACATATTCCTTCAACTCCCTTGCCCTCCTTGCTTCCGTGGGCTCATCTGGCAAAGCAAACACTTAAATCCAACTCTTCACCTGCTCCGTGTTCGAACTTGCTCAGATTGATATGGCTGGGAAAAAATGATTTCATTTTAATCCCAAGTAAGTCTTCAGTGTTGGCTGGTTAACATATTAAGCTGCTCTAGACATTTTATTTTTCCTCTCTCTTCAATGACTGCTTGTTACTCCTTAAATTTCCCAAACCTTCTTTTCCACCCTCACTCTCAGCTCACAATCTTTCCTCCTACTTTGCTGAGAATCAGGTAGGACTCAGAAGAGGACAGTCACAGATTCCCGCCAGCTCTTCCTTCCCGTCAGGCAGCTCCAGACAAGGACGGAGCCTCCACCTGTGCACTTGTCCAGGCCCTTCTCACCTGCACAGAGCACCATTCCAGCAATATCCCTTCTCTCTCCTGCAGTATCAAATTCTACCTCTCTTCTGAACCCACTCCTATCAGCACACAGGTATGCTATCATTTCTCTCATGTTAAAAAAAGAACACAAAAAATAAATAAAACTCTCTCTTGAGCCCTGTTCACTCTCCAGCTGTCACCACATTCTTTTTTCTACTCACCATATTCCTTGAAAGAATTGTCTTCTCCACCACTTCCTCCTGAATCCACCCCTATCACTTCATCGCAACCACAGTTCTCAAGGGCCACAGTGGCTTCCACGCTGATCAATCCAATAGTCACTTCTCACTCTTCACCCAACTTATCAAAAGCATCTGAAACAGCTGCTCACTCCTCCTCCTTGAGACATTTTCTTTTTCCTCCCTTTATTCTCCTTTCCTTTCCTGCCTCCGGAATTTCCGGCTGGCCCTCCCCTGCCTGCTTTTCTGGTTTCCCCTGGTCGCCTGTCCTTCTCAGCTAGACTGCCCCAGAGCTCAGACCTTGCTTCTGCTAATCTTCCTTCACGCTCTGGGTGTCTCATGCAGCCCTGTGGCTTTAATTACTACCCACGTACTGTTGACTCCCAAATGTGGAAACCTCCAGCCAGAACCCCCCTGCGATCTCCAGAAGGCAGTGATCAGCTTCTGTGGGGCATCTTCACCTGATGTCTAATCGATAGCCAAGCCAAGGGCATGTGCAAAACAGAGCTCCCGCTCTCACCCCACAGCAGCATCCTCTGCAGCCCCCCAATCTGTGCTAATGACTGCTCTGTTCTCCCAGCTGCTCAGCCACAAATCTGGCTATTGTCTTGGCTCCTCTCTTTCTGTCACAGCCCTCGTCTAATCAAGATATATCCACCAGGGATGAGTCCTCACCAGCACCATGGCCTCTCCTTGGATATTACAAGCGTCTTCTGAGTGGTCTCCACGCTTCTAGTCTCGCCATCAACCGCCCCACCTCAGCCTATGAGCCTCCTAAAATGTAAGTACCATCACTACACTTTTCAGCTCAGACCTTCCAAAGGCTCTGCAGCTCCAGAGGACTGAGGGCGACACCCCAGACCTTGTACCATCTGGACCCTTGTGAACTCTGGGTCCACAAGCCCTGAGACCGCCCCCCACTGCTCTCTGCTCCAGCCACCCTTTCTTCCTTGCTGGTCTCCAGATCTGCCTGGTCACCACAGGTCTTGCCACCGACCCCTGCTGCTGGTTGAGATGCTCTCTGCCTATAAAAACTTGACTGACCACTTCATTTTCTGTCACCTGCAAGGTCGCTGTCTGAGGGAGTCATTCCTGAGCCACCTTGCCTATAGTTCCAACTCCAGCCCCAATGTTTCATATTCCCTGTCCTTGCTTATTCATCCCCCTTGGCGCTCACGACCATCTCACACACTGTGTATTTTACATAGCTGCCATTTCTATTATCTGTCTCCCATACTACACCCTAAGCTCCATGATAGCAAGGGTTCTTCCGTGCTCTGGTCACTGTTGCATCTCTAGTGACAAATACTTGAGATATATATAGGTAGGTAGGTAGGTAGGTAGGTAGGTAGGTAGATGATAGAAAGATAGATGATAGATAGATAGATAGATAGATAGATAGTTGATAGATAATTGATGGATGATAGATAGATGATAGATAGATAGATAGATAGATAGATAGATAGATAGATAGATGATGGATAGATAGATAGATGATGGATGGATGGAATGGATGCTGAGTATCAGAGGAAATTGCTAGAACAGGTGAGGGTAGTTGCATGTGAGGATACACCAGAAATTCAAAGCAGTACTGTTTGCATTATCGACTCTTTAAAAAAAACAATATATGATTTAAATATCTACTACGCTATCAAATATGTTGTAACGTATTTGTTTTTCTTTATAAGCATTTGGTCTTGACTGTCATTTGCCCCAGTGATTGGGATTTGACTATGAACATGTCAGATGCCAGAATGCTCCAGGAAAGAGGAGGGGATGCTATTGTGTCTAAGCCTAAGAATGACTGGCAGATATTTTGATACCCAAGGAAAAACAGAGTGCTCATCATGCCTTAAAAAATGAAATGGGTAATCAAACTCCAACCCCCTTTTACCCTGTAGTTCAACTTCCTTTATATTCTGCTTTTGATTTAAGGGAAAAATCTGTGCCTAGGTTATGTGACCAAAAATTATCTCTTTCAAATAAGGAGAGATTGAGTCAGTTGCCTGGATTAGATATCTGAACAATGCGAACTAGCCACGTGGTTGTAAATATGCTGGTAGCTGGGTGTCTTAGTTTTCCAGGCTCTGCTATGACAAACACCACACAGTGGGTTGACTTAACCACACAGATTGACTGGTTCCTGGATTTGAGGCTACGGAGTATTCCAAAATCGAGGCGTGGTCAAGGCGACGCTTTCTCACCGGTCTGTAGCATTCTGGTGTTGGCTGCCGGCGATCCTCGGTGCTCTGTGGCTTGTCTCCCGCTGCATCACGTGGTGACGTCCTCTCCTTTCTCTCCTGGGTTCCGTTGGCCTCTGGTTTCCAGCTCCTCCCATGGCATTCTCTGATGTGTCTGCATTTCTTCTGCTTCTAAAGGACTGCAGGGATCCGGATTAAGAACCTCCTTCATTCAGCTGGCCACACCTTAAACTAAATCAACATCTTCAGGGGTTCCTGTTTCCAATGGGTTGACACCCACAGGTGTGCGGATCAAGACCAAGAACACGTGTGAATCGGGGCACTTAATCCAACCCACCACGTGGGGCAATTAAATGTTCTTGTCTTCCTCTTGTACGTTTTGCTTCTTTCTCTTTGTCTTATATGTGCATCTGCCACAAGTGGAAGGTTTTCATTCCTACCTCTCGCTTCCTCCTCTCCAAACCCCATTTCAACAACAGGCAAAGTCCAGTGCTCCGTTCCGCCGTGCATTTCCTCAACAAGTGGAAACTGCATCCTGTATATGCGGCATCAGGGTTGGGTCTTTGAGTGAAAGGTATTGTCTGCGGGGTGGAAAAGGGTGTAGGAGCAAGACTAGCACACCCCATGCATGAGTAGTTTCCATAGTAGCATGCCATACTCTTTTCCAAATGGAGGCTCTGTTTCAGGATGGGGAAAATGCTTTTTAGAGAACCTCACCACAAGGAACGCATCAGCCGAACACCATGTCTGCATCTGCCTTTCATCTTGTTGCTAACAGTCAGAGAGGAGCGCACTATGGAATTAGAGTGCCTAAAATTATAACTGAATAAACATGCAATAAGAAACACAAAGGAACCAAGAATTACAGATACAAACGGTAACAGCAAAGCTTAAATTATGGGTCAGAAAAGCATGATCTTTCCTTTTAAGATTCTGTACTTAAAAAAAAAAGAGATGACTCTAATTCCAAAAAACAGAATGCAGTACAAAGCTTTCGAAAGGGAAAACTGAGGCAGTTGAGCACTGATTCCATTTAATTAATGCCATCCAATCCTTCCGTTTACAACCAGTGTTTGAAAATGCAAGATAGCTATATATGCCCTTCCTTCACTGCTCTCTTCTTTTACAAAACCATTTTATTACGTGCATTCAGACCTACCAAGAACAAAACTTCAAATTATTCCAACAGCATTATAGCTCATTTTCTCCACTAATTCTTGAGGAGGTAGGAAAGTTATCCCTTTGGTTGGCTTGCCTTGGACAAGTTAAACAAATTCTCCACCGACCTCTCTCAAATCATCCCATATTTTTTATTGACTGTCACCATGTTTGTTTGTTTTCATAAATGGTCTTAGCCACAACCTCCAATGTATACTAAGGGAATGATTCTTTATCATATTGCTAGCTCTAAAAAGAATGAAACTTAGTATGCTTAGGCAGTCTGATGACACAGCTAGGGAGAGTCACCCAGTTTCCTCATTAGGTATTTAGTAAATGATTTTGAAAACTCTGGGAAGTAATTTCCTTTAAGGAAAAGAATGTTTTTTTATTGCTTTCCACATACTGCTCTTCTCCTGGTGGGAGGAAGCTTCAGACTGGGTGCCCCATTGCTCCTGTTGATTCGCTAGCGATGTGGCCATCAGCTCATGGCTCATATCAGCTGCCTACGTCTTGTGGGCATCTCCAGATTCCAACTTAGCATCATGGCAGTAGCACAGAGCAGTCCTTGTACAGGACAAGGTGTACAGGAATACCTTGGAAAATCTCTCTGAGATCTGATGCTTTGTTTTGAAAGTTCAAGTAAATTTGGCATTCCACCCCATAATAAAATTACAATGCTGGGTTTATAAAATTATAAATTATTCACAATAAAATTGATACCTTAAAAAGGGTGTTGTAAATTACCTACCACTAGCCTTGCAATAAAATTGACACCTCCAAAGCATGTGTTATAAATTACTTACCATTTACCATAGATGTCACCTCCAAAAAAAAAATGGGGCATGGTATTCCTATAACTGTGTACTCCAGATCACTCTTTCCTACCTTAGGGATACACAGACCTCAGTTTAAAAAGCATGGTCATAGAAAAACATTCCTGTTGCTACATATTTATTCCTGGTCGCTGGTATCAATCATTTACTGCATAGACCAGAAACCTGGAAGCTGATACCATCTTATACAGGAACTGTTTCGTGCTAGGGTTGCCAGGTTTAGCAAATCAAAGTATAGGATGCCCCAATAAATTTGAATGCCAGATAAATGATGAATAATTTTTGGTATAAGTATGTCCCATATTTGTGTGAAATTCAAATTTAATTGGGCACCCTGTATTTTACCTAGCAATCTTATTGTGCACT
>JAQZBX010107016.1:0-10694 GCA_029593785.1 Cabassous unicinctus
TTTTTTTTTTTTTTTTTTTTTGGCAGTTCAACCTCTTGTGTATCTATATGAATAACCAGTCTTTTTGAACTTTCTTTAGGGCCTACCTCTGAAAACAGACTGCTTCCAAACATGCTTTCCAGGCTTCCAGGTGATTGCTTGTTAAAAATATTTAGTGTGTTCTCTGTATTTGATGGCTGGTTTGTATGCTGCTGAGTATTATAACATATAGAAGATTTAAATACTCTTTCTTAGGAAACTTATACTCTTTCAACCCACAGGTTTTCCTTCCATCTAGTAGCAAGCAGCACCATAAGTAGGATTCACTCACTTTTTTCCATTTATTTCTGGGCTGCTTCTGTATCCATGCATCTGGGTCATAGATATCATTTATTGCATTCTTAACAGATAAGAAGCTTTCAACATCTACATTTTCATGGTCAATTATGTTATATAACTAGCAGTTATTTCTCCTGAATAAATTTAAATCAGGGCATCTCCATTTTATTTAATTCTAATGTCTCTTTATGTAATGCATCAGACTCAGCTTTCCTTTCTCTTGCCCCTCTTTGCCTATCCTGTAGTTTTTCTTATTTGCTCCTTTAATGATCAAACCTGCAGAAACTTTGTGTGCATTTACAGAGCCTTTCCAATGCAGTCTTGCTAATGCCCTACAGCTATCTAAAGCTTTTAACAGTGTTTATTGTTAACAACTGAAGAATAAAATGATGTCTCTTAATATTTAGGAAACTTTCAGTCATTACTTGGGTTTCCATTATATAATCAAGGCATAGAGTAGTATAACAAATTGTGATATTTGCCCCTCTTTTCAGTCAAATATCTCACTTGCAACCAAAGGTCTTTATCCAATAAATGTAAATTTTCTTTTCATTTATGGTACCGTGTCTTACCTTTCCAGGCTGCTAGGACAAGTACAACATAATGGGTTGGATTAAACAAAAGAATCTATTGGCACACAGTTTTGAGGCTATGAGAAGTCCCAAATTAAGGTAGTAGCAAGGTGATGCTTTCCCCCCAAAGTCTATAGCATTCTGGTACTGGCTTGTCATCGATCCTTAGGGTTCCTTGGCTTAGATCTCTGTCTTCAGTCACATGGCGATGTCTTCTCCTATCTCTTCTGGGCTCTGTTGACTTCTGGCTTCCAACTCCTACCCGTGGCTTTATCTCTCACTGCCTGGATTTCTTAAGCCTAAAAAAGATTCCATTAATCTGGATTAAGGCCCAAATTCCTTCAGTTGGGCCACACCTTAATGGAAATAACATCTCCAAGAGATCTTATTTACAATGGGTTCACAACCACAGGAATGTGGACCAAGACCAAGAATATATCTAAATTGGGTTACATAATTTAATCCACCACAGATTGTCTTTAAATATTAGAAACCTTCATTTATAAAATAGCCTTTTACTCTCTCCCATGTCAGGTGACTAATGGTTTACAATAAGGACTATTTCACCTTTTTTCAAATATTTCACCTTTTTAGCTCTTCATTAAGTACAGTTGAACATTTTATTTAAAAGATGCATACTATTGGCTCACCAATATCACCTTTTAAGCACTTAGGCATTTCTTGGGGAAAAACAACTTCTGTGATGAATTTAAAACAAAGTAACAAAAATATATTCCACTTTCAAAGTATATCACATAGGGTGAGCAGGTATAGCTCAGTGGTTGAGTGCACGCGTCGCATGTATGAGGTGCTGGGTTCAATCCCTGTACCTCTTAAACAAATCCAAAGTATATGACATTGCATTTAAATATATCCCCACTTACAAGTATTATAAATATTTAGTGATTATAAACAAGATAGACATAAAACAAGTGAAAAGTGTTTCTCCTTGCAATACCAACTAAGTCAGAGATTACCTCAATATTTTTCAACCAAATACTACATGGGAACTATTTCTGAAACTACCTTAAGAGCAGGAGAAAACTGACTGATGTCTTATGGGCTAAGCAAAGAATCCCACCAATTCAACAGTCTGTATTCAAATATCCCTCTACCACTTAGAGCAAGTTCTTTAATCTATTTATGTCTCTGGTTCTGTATCTGTACAATAAATGCTATTATAGTACCAACCAAATAGGATTGGTGAAAAGATTAGATGAGATAATAAATGTAAAGAGCTAGCATAATCCTTGTCCACAGTAAATGCACATTATTATTATAATATAAGATTTTTGGCTACTAAAATTTCCATAAGTGATAAAATTGTGGTATCTTACTTCATTATTAGACTGGCTTCTTACGAAATAAAGATTTTCCAACTATATTGTATAGTCAAATATCAGACACAAAGTAAACAAGATGACACAAGAGATTCTTCCAAAAGTAGACTGTGCTCTACAAATTTCAAGCATATTATTATTGATGATGATGGTGAAAATAATAATGGTCACACATTCTTCACATTTTAATGTAATTGAGATGGTCCCATCTTCTCCAGCCTTTGGGAACCACTCTTCCTTTCCATACAAGTAACAGTAGAGCAGTCCCCATCCTTTACTTCACAATACCCCCACTCCTAAGGATTCACTGAGGAGCACATGATTGTGTCACCATTACACTCTCTGGGTTGTTTTTTGTCCAGTGTGTACATAAATCTGCCCTTAGGTCCCCAAAGTACAGCTAACAACAAGCTGAAACCATAAACAAGTGAAAGATAACTATAATGCAGGAAGGGAAATCATAGCTGTCCATTAGTTTCTCCATAGGTGTTCACTTATCTTCTTTAGTCCATTACATAGTTCTTCTAAGCACTTTACCTGCCAAAATATTATAGAAATTGGGTTACTTCTTTCCAACTGAAGTTCTTTTAGACTACATACAGCACATAAGTTCCTGGTGATAGAAAGAGGACCATCCCCAACCCAACACCTCAGTTTAAACTCTCCTTGAAAATCAAGAGTGGGGACATCCAGAAAAAAGCTACCCTAATTATTATGGATTGAATTGCATCCCCCAAAAAGATATGTTGAAATCTTAATTCCCAGTACCTCAGAATGTAAACTTATTTGAAAATAGGATCATTATATATGAAATTAGGCAAGTTAAAATGAGGTCTTACTGGAATAGAGTGGGCCTTTATCCAATATGAGGGGTGTCTCTTTAAGAAGTGGAAATTTGGACACAGTCAGACAGACAAACAGAGGGGAGAACTCCATGTGATGTGTGGGGCTGAGAACACCATGGATTGCTGGCAAGCCACCACCAGAAGCTAGAAGAGGCAAAAAAGGACTCTTTGGAACTGTAAGAGGAAAGATGGTGCTGCTGACACATTAATTTCAGACTTCTGGATTCCAAAATTGTGAGACAATAAATATCTGTTGTTTTTAGCCATCCAGTCTGTAATACTTTGTTACAGCAGCCCAAGCAAACTAAGACAATAATAATAAAGGGTATATTTCTGAAAGTTTGGGTTTTTCTGTTTGAAAATTATCACAAGAAAGATACAGTTTCTCTTTACAGTCTGTTCTACACTTTAAGGAGAAGATTATATTTGTATATCATTCTAGCTTTCTGATCATCAGTGAACAAATATGTGGAGGAAAAGAGGGGGGGCGGGGAGACTGACCCATCTCCTAAAGGTAGACAATAATTTTCAGGGAGACTCTAGCCAAAAGCAATATTTAGGGGAAAAGTATGCCCATAATAAGTATACAGTCAGTTTGCATAACATTTCAGGCTGAGACTTCTGTATATGAATTACTTCTCTGGTACTAGGTTTCCTAAGCACCATGGATGAGACATATGATTTATATTGTCATAACTCAGAGATATTGCAGGTTCAGTCCAGACCACTGCAATAAAATGAATTATCACCATAAAGCAAGTCACACGAATATTTTGGTTGCACAGTGCATGTAAAAGTTATCTTTACACTATGTTGTAGTATATTAAGTGTGCAATAGCATTGTGTACTTAAAAAACATTGTGCATACCTTAATTTAAAATAATTTATTGCCTAGAGATTTCAAGGGAAGATGGCAGAGTAGGGAGCTCCAGGACTCAGTCCATCCACTAAAATAGCTATTAAACAAGCAGGAACTGTCTGAAACAATTGTTCTGGGGCACCAGAGGCCAAAGGAACAGAGGGACGAAGAGACATAAATTAAAGAACAGTGAAAAGTCTCTTTATGCTGCGATTGTCAGTGTCCATCTCACATTCTCATGGTGGGCCCCTTGGGGGCCAGTCCCTGGCTAGCTGCTACTGACAGAAAGGAACATAAAACTCTAATTCCAAGAACAGGAGTGGGTACAGCTGAGCACTGATCATGGTTTGTGTTTAGCAAATTCAGATCGCTGGGTCCCATATCTGAACTATTGTTTCAACCCACCCTAGGTAATGTTGGTGGCAGCCAATATTTCAACCCCACCACAGAGAAGGACAGAGGCAATGGAGAGTTAAAGACACAGTGCAATGTTGTGGCAGCAGGAAACAGTTTGCCGAATTACTTCGGCATCATCTACTGGACAGGTTAGTAAGGCACAACTTCAGGGAGCCATGAAGAAGGCTTTTGACATCCTTTCTGCCCTCCCTAAGGTAATTTGGAGCAGGTCAGTGCCCCCATTGTAGATCCCTGGCCTTATTTTAGCTGGAAAATACTGACTTGGGAAGGTCCTTTCCAGGGTGACTCTCCTTCCAAAGTTTGCCCTCCAAGGTAGTGGCAGCTGGAAACAATGAAAAGAGTAAAAAAAATAACTTATATGGGCAAAACAAAAAGAAACAGAACTGATCGAGATTCCTGGAGAAAGAATAGAGGAAAGGAAGCTTTTTCCTGGAGGCAAAACAATCCCATAAAAAGTCCAATCTTTAAAATAGTACTGCATATCGAGGTCAAGAATCAGATAAAGAAGAGCTGAGAAAAATATGAACAGCTAAACATGGGCTACTCTAAAGGTAGAGAATAAGTTGAACCAAGTATCAGAAAGAGCCTTAATGCAAAGCCAATCAACAATAAAACCCTAAAAAAGAGAGAGAAACTGACCTTCAGAGTAAACTTATCTAGATAATCAGATGCCTAAACACCAGCAAAAAATTACAAGCCATAATAAGAAACAAGAAGATATGGCCCAGACAAGGGAACAAGTTAAAACTCTGGAGGGGACATAGACTTTGGGACAACTAATCAAAGATGATCAAACAATATCCTTAATAAATTCAACAAGAAAATCAATGTGACTTTTTAAATATTTTTTGGTAAATTTTCTGATTTTTACTCAAATTATTTCCCATCTGTCAAATTGTCAAATTTGTAAATATGAAACAGATCTTTATGATTTTGATATTAAATCTATGCTTTATTTAAAACAAGATGATCTTTTATATTTTCCTGAAAATCTCCTGATGCTTTGGAGAAATATTGCTACATGGAAAATTTTTTATCAATTTTAATCCATGTTAAGACATGTTCATGAACTTCACATTGCTGTTGCTTAAAAGTAGATGAAATTTATCTGAGCATGAAATTAATTCTTATTCTAATGCTCTTTTAAAGATGTATCCTATGGTTCCATTCATTTAGCAGAACCCAGGAAAAAATCTTTATCTTAATAAAAGCTTAACTTTCAAGCTTTTATGTTAAGACAAGGAGACTGTACTGAGACTCCACAACATTCACAAAGTCCTATTATATTGGTCACCTATGTATGTGGCCTTTGGGAATGCAAATCTAACTATCAGTGATGATATCAAAAGCTTCTGTGAACTGTGTTTCAAAGCACTAGCAATAGTCTACTTTTTTCTTGATCAATTAGCACATCTCTCTCAATAGTCTCCCTAGACCATCCAGGACAAGATTCTGGCTTCTGTTGATTGATTGTATTTTTTAACAATATTGAAATAATTTCTTTTTATGGATGATGAGCAACTGATTCCTTCAATTATTTCTGTATCAATGTCATTCTTTCCTTGTATAGCCACCATTGTCAATCTTCTCACCAATATAACAGTTAACTCAGGTTTCTGCCATTTAATGAAATATATATTGGTTTCAATTTACTGCTTAAGATTGTTTTTATTGTTTCTTTCAACTTAGAAGTATGCACTGTTACTTTTTTTTAAGTTGCTTAAATGAAATATTCTAAGATTTCTAAATATGTTTGTGTTTCTAGTCATGAGTGGTATCTCACTAGTGAGAATGTATATGGCAATTAGCATGGTACCTCTAGGCATGTATATAATAAAAATTTTTAGACATTTTCTCCTCTTTAAACAGGCTTAGGGTGGTAAACCCAAGACTGACATGTAGAAAATACTCAGGCAGGTATTAAAAACAAAAATGAATAGAATGAGAAAAAAAAATATTTAGCAGCTATGCATCTCCATAGTCATTATCTTGCATAATCTGCCCATAACCCATGAAATAAGTATATACTATTATAGATAAGGAAAACTGATGCCCTGTGAATTTCCCAAGGTCTCATTTTGATTCCAAAGTCTATATTCTTCCTACTCTATCACATCACAGTTGTAAAAACTGCCCAAGAAAATAAAAATTGATATGCAGAGTCTGTCTCTTTTCTGAAATATTATGATAACTTTTCATTAGATGTACCACGATGTGGGAGGATGGTTGCAAGGATACTGATATTTTAGCAACAGTGTAGAGAAGGGAGGAATAAGTTGAGAAGAGCCTTCTGCTGTAGTTTTGAAGGTCCTGGTCCCTACATTGTCTTTAGAAGAGCCTATTTATCTGCAAATTCTGATAGGAAAGAATGATGTCAGCATCCATTATCAATGAACAGCATCCCAATTGATTAATATCAGCAAAAATACATGTGACAGAGGTAATGAAATCTGTATCAGCAGGATTGTGGGAAGAATGGATATGCAGATTAAGTGAGATGGAAGAGTCATGCTTCTAGCTTCCATGAATGAGAAATGTCGTCTCATTATTTTAGAGAAAGAATCCACTTGAGAAATAGTTTTAGGGTGAAAATTGTTAGGTCATTTTCAGAACATGTAGATTTCAAAATTCGTTTAAGAAATACAAGTAGAGATTTCTAGTAACTAGATGGATTTATGGGTCTTGAGTTCAGGACAGAATTTAGGACTAAAAATATAACATAGAAATTGTCACTCAAAACGTAAGTATGGTTGAGGTAATCTCATGAGAGTGAATAGTAAAAAGAACAGTTTATGAATCAGACTTGGAAAATATGAATATTTAAGGAATGGGCTAGAAACATGAGCCCATGAAGGAATCTAAGGAAAAAAAAAAAAAAGACTAGAAAGATAGGATTGAATACAGGGGAAGGTAAAGTCATGGAAGCTAAGGAGGTGCTGTTTGCTTAAAGAATAAAATGGTCAACAATATCAAGTAGGATATTAACAAAAAGGATCCATTTAATAAGTCATTATTAATTTTGGTAAAAACTGGGAATGAATTTATAAGGAAGTGGTAACATGTTTATTTCTTTGTAGAGAAGCTTAATTATCACAAGAAGTCAAGAATTAGGATATAACTAAAAGAGGATGCAATATCAAGAGAGGATATTTTAAAGGTAGGAGAGCCTTGTGTTGCTTAATTTTTTTCAAAAGTCCTCAGCAAAGAAGGAGCAAAAAAGTAAAAGTTTTCAATCAACCCAAGGGTATGGTTTTGTAAGGGGGTTTTGATGGAAGGGCAAGGGGCAAGAGAGGCAGAGTAATAGTGACAGAGTGATTGAAATGACACACTTCAGAATCTAGATTAGATAGAGAAGAAAGTGAATAGATAGAAACAAATAGATTAGAAGGAAATAGAGTACTCCAGGGTCTGAAAGTTTCCTATGGGCAAAGAGTGGGTATATTATTGTTACAGAGTTGTAAGGATAGGATGTTGTAGTTGGAGAGTGATGAATTGAAATTCAATATTTCAGATTTAGTATAGTACAAATTATGACATATTTCAAGATGTAGCTAAATGTGTCAAATATTAAATTAAAGTAAAAGTAAAGATCATTAGAAGTGAAGTCAAAGAATTGCCTTGGATTGAGTCATCCACAAAGACACTGAAGTTACCTTGGAAAATATGTTAAGACTAAGGTAGAAAGGAACACCTTAATCCAGACTTGAAAGTAAATCTGGGAGTATGACCATGAGGTAGGCAGATGGTAGTCACGAGAAGGAGTATACACTAATTACATGAACTTCTAAAGTTCCTGGAATGTATAAAGGTAGGTGTGATAGATAGTCTCCAAAGATGGTTATCCAAATAACCACTCTTCCCATATATGCTCTCATATAATACTCTCCCTTTGAATCTGATTAGCAGAGCTGACACTGCATGAATTCTGAGGCAAGGTCATAAGAAGCTTTGCCACTCCCCACTGGGTTTGTATGAATACTGCCAGAAAACTGGCCATAGAGAGAGACTACCTAGAGAATGACAAATACCCTCCCCAGACATCCTAGCTGAGGCACCAGACATGTGCATGAAGAAGCCATCTTTGACAATCAGCTCAGTCAAGTTTCAGATGACTTTAGCACCAGCCACCATCTGACTGTAACTGCATAAAAGAACCTTCCAGCTGAGCCCAGGCAATTGACAGAAACTTGTGAAATAATAATAAATTTTTATTTTGAGACTCATTTTCAGGATCATATATTATGAGGTGAGGCCTTTTCCTATTATGTAATTTTTTAAAAGAGGAACATAATGCAAGAAGTTAATGGCTTCTTTGTTTAAGATTAGGTAAACTGATAAGAGTGGGAGGTATGTGGACGGAGGTAAAGAGTTTGAGTAGAGTGATGTGGGTTTAGAAGTTATACCATTGGGGAATGTGAGAGAAAGCTGAAGATAGAAATGGAAAAGGACCGCTGGGTTATATTATGGACTGGCTTAAGTTGAAAGCCATCAATTTGTATTGGTACGATTTACCCAGTTAAGTAGGTTGCTCTAACAGTTGTTGGAATGCTCATTCATGGGAAGGGAATCAAGGATGTATGAATAGGAAATATTGTATAAGTTTATGGACAGTGAAGTGTCTCAAATTGAAGGTAGCAGTTGGGATGGAGAAGAAACGTGCGTACCAAGTACTAAATCCTTCCAGTGAAAGTCAGAGTTTAAAGTAATGACATTATTAAGGAGAAGGTGGAGGGTGGTGGATCACATGACATGAGACTCAAAAGTTTAGTTTTGAATTGCAAGAGTATCATGGTCTTTAACTACATCTATTTTTAAAAGAAAATTTCCCAGTAATCAGTTTACTTTGTTGAAAGAAAGTGTTTTTGATATCATAATGTCAAATTAATTCCTATTTCCTACTGCTATGATGACATTTTCTTTATTTAATATTATTACACATGGTCAAATAAATGCTGCATAGATCATGTATTTGGACCCAGGCAAAGTATCTATCAAGACCTTTCATTATATCTTCGTACACAAAATGGAGAAATATGGAAGGAGTAGAATGATATAGCATAATAAAGAACTTGACTGATCTTTGTCCCTGGTCTGGGAAATATTCTCTAAATCTCAGGAATTTCCTGTGATAGGAGTATCTTTTTGTTATACATGGTGAGCCACAAAGCACACCTGAATAGTTTATGCTAACTAGATAACTGAGGGTTGGGTCTTTGAGCCCCAACTTCCAAGGTGGGGAGCAGGGCTGAAGACTGAGTTGAACCATGGGAGAATTGATTTCTTCAGTCATCACAATTAAATCCCAATAAAAACTCTTGGGCACTGAAGCTACATTGATAATACACATCTATGTGCCAAGAGGTGAAGCATTCTGACTCCACATGGAGAGGAGATGGGAGCTTGTGTTTGAGACCCTCCCAGAACTCACCCTAGGCATCTCTTCTTTTGGCTGCTTCTCATTTCTATCCCTTTACTATAATGAAACTATAATTTCAAGTATAGTGCTTTCAATGAGTTTTGTGAGTTGTTCCAGCGAATTATTGAACTTGAGTGGGACTGTGAACTTGCAAATTTGTAGCCAGCTGTTCAGAAGTGAGAGTGACCTGGGACTCTCTCCCACCTCCCAAACCCTCTCAGAACTTGTGACTGGTGTCTAAAGTGAGAGCAGTCTTGTGACGTTTGTACTCTTAACCTGTGGAGTCTGCCCTAACTCCATGTAGTTAGAGTCAGAATTGAATGGCATTGTAGTGGCTGTCTGAAGCCATTGTAGTCATTTGAAAATGATTATGATTTTTAAGGGCCAACCAGGAACCAAAAAGTACAAGTTTCAGAAATTTAGGTTTGGGCTTAATATGAGGGAGGATTTTCTAGTAGTAAGATCTTTTCCGCCTCAGAAGATAATGATTTTCCCATCATTGGACGTGTTTAATCCCATCAGCAATGTTAGAAAGAGGATTCTACTGCCAGGAAGCTCCCTTAAAAACAGATGAACTTGCAGCATAAAAAAAGTCTAGGGAAGTGGGTGTGGCTCAATGGATAGAGCCCCCGTTTACCATATGGGAGGCACCGGTTTCGCTTCCCGGGGCCTCCTTGTGAGGGCAGGCCAGCTGGCCGGTGCGGGGCGGTAGGCTGATGCAGCAGGACCTCACAGCAGGAAGCAGGTGTGGCTCAATCGATAGAGCCCCGTTTACCATGCGGGAGGCCCCGGGTTCGCTTCCCGGGGCCTCCTTGTGAGGGCAGGCTGGCCCGCGCGGCGCGGTGGGCTGATGCAGCAGGACCTCACAGCAAGGGGGAGATAAACAGACACGGAAGAAACACACAGCGAATGGACACAGTAAAACAC